>PVHP010001519.1:0-105322 GCA_004024765.1 Zapus hudsonius | reverse complement strand
TCTCTCTCTCTCTCTCTCTCTCTCTCTCTCTCTCTCTCTCTCTCTCTCTCTCTTTGCGTGCAAATAAATAAATAAAAGGTGTTGTATCATGAGAATAGTAACTACTTAGTATGAAAACCATGTGAGTAATGATAATCATTTGAGAACTCAGGATTTATTAAGAATCAAAATGTAGCCAAGCAGATCATTCCCTCAGGTGCACTCTGGGCATTTCTAGAAAGAGCTGCTGCTTAAACAGGGTTTTACCCTTGACTGAAGAATATTTTCTGCCTTGAACTTTGCTGATTCTCTGCTTCTTTTGAATCAGGGAAGGAGCTGCTGTGTTTTGGAATGTAAAAGACAAAACTGTAAGTATAAGTAAAGTGGAAAAGTAGAGAATTCCGTTTCTGAAAGGCTGGGGAGCTGTCTCAGTCAGTAGAGTGTTTGCCTCACAAGCATGAGAAGATGCTGGGTGTGGTGGTGCACACCTGGAGAACTGGAAGCAGTGGGTTCCCTGGACTTGCTGGCCAGCCAGTCTAGTGTATTGGATGAGTTTCAGGCCAATGAGAGACCTTGTCAAAAAAATAACAATAAAATAGGGCTGGAGAACCGGGCGTGGTGGCGCACGCCTTTAATCCCAGCACTCGGGAGGCAGAGGTAGGAGGATCGCCGTGAGTTCAAGGCCACCCTGAGACTACATAGTGAATTCCAGGTCAGCCTGGACTAGAGCGAGGCTCTACCTCGAAAAACCAAAAAAAAGGGGGGGGGGGCTAGAGAGGTGGCTCAGCGGTTAAGGCACTTGCCTGTAAAGCCTAATGACCCGGCCCACATATCTCTTTCACAGAGAGAGAGAGAGAGAGAGAGAGAGAGAGAAAGAGAGAGGGAGGGAGGGAGAGAGAGAGAGAAAGAGAAAGTGTATGGGTGTGCCAGAGCCTCTAGCCTCTGCAAATGAACTCCAGATACTTGTGCCACTTTGTGCATCTGGCTTATGTGGGTACTGGGGAATCGATCTTGGGTCTTTAGGCACTGGAGGCAAGCGCCTTAACCACTGAGCCATCTCTCCAGCCCCCACATATCTTTTGATGTAGCAGTTTCTCAAGAGATAGCTCTTGGGGAACACAAGGCTATGAAAACGCGTGTTTAAGGATGATGTCTTGGAGTGCAGTGGAGTCGATCCCCAAAGATGGACATGTAGGGTGTTAAATGAATTCAACTTCTCACACTAAGAAGTGCAGTGAAGCCAAGCATGGTGGTACACGTCATTAATCCCAGCACTCAGGAGGCTTAGGTAGAAGGAGATCTGTGAGTTCAAGGCCAGTCTGGGACTACAGAATGAGTTCTAGGTCAGCCTCTGCTAGAGTGAGACCCTGCCTCAAAAAAACAGAAAAAAGAACAGCTGTGAAAATGTTCATATGCACAATATTTTCCTCTTTCATATAAAAAACAAAATAAATGCACACAAATATGCTCTGAGATGTAGGGTTCAATTCCTAGCCCTGCAAAAAGCAGATATGTAGAAAGATGTGCCAAAGTCTAATTTGCATTTCTGGCTAGCAGAGAGGGGTGGTCACTTTCTACACCTTTATGGTGCTAGAATTTCCACAGGTATTTGCATATGTATCTTTTCCATCATGTTAGTGATTTTCTTTGGGTTGTGAGAAGATAATTTTCTTTGTAAACTCATCTGTACTTTCCAGGAAGTTTGCTTTTTCCTTAGAAACTCAGCAACAGAAAATGTAATGCCATGTGTCCTTTCTGCTAGATGAGGCACGTCATGCAGGTCCTAGAGAAGCATGAGGTCCAGCCCTATGAAGTCGCCTTGGTTCACTGGGAAAACGAAGAAATCAACTACATAAAAACAGAGTAAGCAACTTTTTATCAGCTGTGAAAGGAGCTGTTGGATAAAGCTAGCACGGCAGAAGAGAAGAATGGGTCACAGGTGCCCAGGCCTCCCCTTAGACCCCATGGTCTCTTGGCATCCTTTGTGCAGGTCACCGCATACTTCTCCCAATGGCATTTCTGCCACAAGTATAATTTCATATCCTCCTGCCTCAGCCTCCTGAATGCTGGGACTTGAACAAGCTCATACCATCAAACCCAGCCCCTTTTAACTTTTTCTTAAATATTTTTATTTATTTGTTTGCAAGCAGAGAGAGAGAGAGAGAGAGAGAGAGAGAGAGAGAGAGAGAGAGAGAATGGGCACACCAGGGCCCCCCACCCCTGCAAATGAATTCCAGACATGTGCACCCCTTTTGTGCATCTGGCTTTACATGGGTACTGAGGAATCAAACTTGGGTCAATAGGTTTTACCGGCAAGCACCTTAACCGCTGAGCCATCTTTCCAGTCCCCTTTTAACTTTTGTTCTTTCCTACTGTGTTACTTCTAAACAGTTGACAACAAAATAATTGGTAGGATGTGGTGGTTCAAGCCTATAATCCTAGAACTAAGTAGACTGAGGGAGGAGGATTACTGTGAGTTCCGGGCCAACCCAAACTGCAATGTGAGACCTAAAACAGTAACAACAAAACAGTTCATTATGCACAAATCTTTCTTTACATCTGTCATTATTTCTGTGGGGTTACTTGGATCAAAAAGTAGAAGTAGGAGCTGGAAAGATGGCTCAGCAGTTAAAGACACTTGCTTGCAAAGCCTGATGGTCCCTGTTCAATTCCCCAGTACCTACGTAAAGCCAGATGTACAAAGTAGCACATGTATCTGGAGTTTGAGTGGCACAAGGCCCTGGCCTGCCCATATTACCTCTCTTTCTCAAATAAATAAAATTTTAAAATTATGAGTTACTACGTTTATTAAGGGAGACAACATGAATTGTGAGGTTGATTGTAGGGGGAATTAAATCCAGAAAAGAGGCTAGGATGAGAGAATGAAGCCAGAGGGGAATTAAGATATGGAGAGAAGTCTAACCAGAGTCTCAAACCAGATGAGAAAAAAAATCTAGAAATAAGGTTATAAAAATTCATTTTAAAAATTTTATAAAAATTGTCAAAATGTTCTTTCGTGTTCACAGGGGGCAGTCTAAACTTTACAAAGGAGAAATCAAGTTGAACTCAGAGCTGGATGTAGATGACACCATCCTTGAGAAGTTCGCTTTCTCCAATGCTCTGTGCCTCTCCGGTAAGGGACTTCCGCTGCTGGGAGGAGGTGTGGCACAGCGGAGGCCTGTGGGGGGTGATCCTTGGGGCTGTTTTCACAACACTCGGCTTAGTTTAGTTTTCCTTTAGTTTGTCTTTTTGTTTGTTTGTTTGATTGGTTGGGGTTTTTTTGTTTTGTTTTGTTTTTCGAGGTAGGGTCTCACTCTAGTCCAGGCTGACCTGGAATTCACTATGTAGTCTCAGGGTGGCCCTGAACTCATGGCAATCCTCCTACCTCTGCCTCCGGAGTGCCGGGATTAAAGGTGTGCGCCACCACGCCCCTCTTAGTTTGTCCTTTTTCAAGTGTGTAAAGTATAATATCTATGCTGGTTGCTCATTCCCCTTTAATTGCATTGCTAAAGTTCACCTTCTCCAAAAATGTAGTTTATATTGGTGTCACTGCCCTTGAGTGTCCTTGAAGTTTCTCTTCTCTCTTCCCCTCCCCTCTTATTTTGCCTGTTTTTCTTTTTTACATTAGTGTTATTCTTTGTCATAATAACTAACAACTCGAGTTTGAGTTTTAGATCTTGTAGCACATTTGCTTATGTTCTGAAATTATTTAAAATATCATTGTCAGATTCCCTTGTCATGTTTGGGTCATACTTACGAGGTGAGAATATCATCTATACATGTATTTAAAAGTTTTTTGAGGCAGGGTCTCACTATGTAGATTACTATCCTGCTTCAGCCTCCCCAGAGCTGGGGTTACAGGCATACACTAGCTGTATATCAATTTTTTGGTTTTTCAAGGTAGGATCTCACTCTAGCTCAGGCTGACCTGGAATTCACTGTGTTGTCTCAGGATGGCCTCGAACTCAAGGCAATCCTCCTACCTCTGCCTCTCAAGTGCTGGCATTAAAGGTCTGCGCCACCACGCTCAGCTCGTATCACTTTTTAGATTGCTGTTAAAATGTCATCAAAAGTCCTGTGCAGGTAAGTGTTTTCTGTAAACATGAACGTGATGGTAAAGAAATGTTCTGTGTTAATTTTTCCCCAGTGAAACTGGCTATTTGGGAAGCGACACTGGATAAATTCATCGAGTCGATTCAGTCAATTCCAGAGGTAATTCTATCAACTCTGTGCTTGTTTCTGAAGATTGATTTTTTAAGGGAAAATAATTTCTCAGTATGACAACATGTATTTATGCGTGTAATAAAGTAAGTACTAGGAAGCTACATCAAATTCAAGAAAAAAACTTGCATTCCTAGGACATTCCATGTTGACTTCCTGTGATGATGCAGTGTTTTTAATTTGACTGAATCAAGAGGAGGAAGCGTGCTGGCAGTGGAGCTCAGTGTGGAGCTGCCTCGCATACACAGGTTCCAGGTTCAGTCATCCATTGAAAAATAAGTGGAGGAACCAGTCTTATAAAAAAATTAAGTGGAAAAGGAGGAAAAGAAACTAAAATCTCTAAGACTAGCTAACTGAAATTGTCATGATTAAAATATGTTGTTAAACTTTACATATTTAGTTATATATAAATTTACTATAAGAAGTTGTAAGTAAAGCCGGGCGTGGTAGCGCACGTCTTTAATCCCAGCATTCAGGAGGCAGAGGTAGAAGGATCACCATGAGTTCACGGCTACCCTGAGACTACAGAGTGAATTCCAGGTCAGCCTGGGCTAGAGACCCTACCACAAAAAAACAAACAAAAAAAAGTTGTAAGCTTTGGAGTTCATTTGCAGTGGCTGGAGGCCCTGGCGAGCCCATTCTCTCTGTCTCTCTGTCTCTCTCTCTCTCTGTCTGCCTCTTTCTCTCTCTCTCTCCCAAATAAATAAATAAAATATTTTTAAAAAGAATAATAAATAGCCTATATGGGGGGGGGGAATGTCTGCCCGTTCCATGCAGAGTGAGTTCTTTCAGCATTACCAGCTGTGGCTAACTGAACCCCAGACACAGGGCCAACGCTGTATGTGTGTTTTCCCCTTCACATAGGGTTTAAAAGCTGGGAAGAAAGTGAAATTGTCCCATAAAGAAGTTATGCAGAAAATGGGTGAACTCTTTGCCCTAAGGTAAGATTTTTCTCTTGTAAATAAAATATTTCCAATACTTTACAATCTCAAGAAAACATTCCTATAATTCTGAGAGAGAAAACTTAGTTTGCATGGAAATTATGCAATTTTATTAATTATAATAATAATACCAGCCTCACGTGTACAAATTGAAATTTCTTACCTATGAGAAGCAGACAAGCTCTATTAGGAGTTATGAGAGGAAGCCCGGCATCATAACTAGTCTGAAACTAGTCTACATTAAACCCTTATCAAGTGACACAATAGGAATTTTTTGAAAATAGAATTTGGGCTGGAAAAATCGCTCAGTGGTTAAAGATGCTTGTTTGCAAAGCCTGACAACCCGGGTTTGCAGTGGCAGGAGGCTCTGGTGCACCCAGTTTTTCCTCTCTCCTTGCAAATAAATAAACAAAATATTTATTTTTAAAAGTTAGATTTTGGGCTGGGCATGGTGGTGCACCCCTTTAATCCCAGCACTCAGGAGGCAGAGGTGGGAGGATTGCTGTGAGCTCGAGGTCACCCTGAGACTATAGAGTGAGTTCCAGGTCAGCCTGGGCTAGAATGAGACCCTACCTCGAAAAACCAAAATAAAATAAAGGTAGATTTTGGTTTATGCAAACTCCCAGTGAACATATCACTACAGAAAAGCCATGTACCATATTTCATCAAATCTGAGACATTGTAAACACTCTGTCACTTAAATTGTGGTGAGCCTTTTTACTCATATTAATTTAAAATGTTAAAGCCCTGTCATTCCCACCTGGAGAGTTTCACATTGGCTTCTGAGCATACATAACAGAAAGAAAAATAAGGAAAATCAATTGTTTAAGGTAGTAACACCTGCTACATGTTAAAATACCTTTTTTTTTTTTTTTTTTTTTTTTTTTTTTTTTTTTTTTGGTTTTTCGAGGTTAGGGTCTTGCTCTAGTCCAGGCTGACCTGGAATTCACTATGTAGTCTCAGGGTTGCCTTGAACTCATGGTGATCCTCCTACCTCTGCCTCCCCTCCCAAGTGCTGGGATTAAAGGCGTGCGCCACCAAGCTCGGCTACAACAATGATTTTTAATTCACCATAAATAAAAAGATTTAATTTCCCCTTTCTTAAGGCACCGTATAAACTTGAGTTCAGACTTCTTGATCACTCCTGATTTCTACTGGGACAGAGAAAACTTGGAAACATTGTATGATAAAACTTGCCAGTTTCTTAGCATTGCACGAAGAGTTAAGGTATGTATTTTCAAAAAGAACTACCAATAATTTTTATGACTAAAATTTTCAGTGACATGAATGTGTTTAGCTGCCTTCAGAGACATATTGCTTAACTTTCATCCATATCTCTTTGAGTTTCCCCTTCTTTGTCTTTTATAGTCATTTTTTAGGTTTTTTTTTTTCTCATTTGTTTTGAGACAGGGTCTCACACTGAAGCCCAGGCTGGTCTTACCCTTGCAGCAACCCATATGCCTTCAATAACAGATGTGAACCCCACATCTTGCTTCACTTGTCAGGTTTTTGAAAAATATTTATTGGGAAGAGAGAGAGACTGTAGGCATGAGAGGGCCTCTTGCCACTGTAAACAAGCTCCACATATATGCACTACTCTGTTCATCTGGCTTTATGTGGGTACTGCAGCATCAAACCCAGGCCCTCAGGCTTTGCAAACAAGTAACATTAACTGCTGAGCCATCTCCCCAGCCTAGGATCTTCTGATAATTGCTTCTAAAACTAATAAGGTGTGAAAGTTTGAAGGCCTTAAATAAACATGAGGAAGTTCTTAACAAGAACAAAGGTCCACAGGGTCCTGAACTAATAGAAATTAACTTGGAAGAGAATCATGTTGAGTCCAGGGAGGTGAGAACAAGGGAGGAGAAATGTTTCCGTATAGGTAACAGAAAGAAAAGTGGCAAAACAGAGAAGTCTTAGATACTCGCAGATGAGAGAGACAAGAAGCTATCCAGTTAGAACTCCCTCCCACCCTGCAGGCGAGGCTGATGACAGCTCAGTGGTAGAGCACTTGTCTAACACATGCAAGGCCCTAGGTTCAATCCCCAGTACCACCAAAGTGGTAGCCAAGCAGACAAAAGAGCCATCTATATCCAGGTAGTAACGGAAGTGGTAGCCATGGAGGTGCACTGCTGGGGGAAAGAGCCAAGGAACAGAGAAACAAGCACCACACAGGATGAGCACGCACAGATCCACGAAGCCTCGCCACCAAGACACACAACTGTTCCATCCCTCCAAGGTCTCCCTCAAGCTACGGCTCTGTAGTCACGCCACTGCCCGCTCCTCACCAGCCCTGGTCCTGGCAGGACGTGTTCTCCTCCATCATATGCTATAGGACTTAAAAACTTAACACTTCAGCTGGGTATGGTTCGAGGCCAGCCTGAGACTGCATAGTGAATTCCAGATCAGCCCGGGCTACAGTGAGACCCTGCCTCAATAAAAAATATTGGACATTAGGACATGCTGAAAAGCCATCCACAAGAAAGAAAGAAAGAAAGAAAGAAAGAAAGAAAGAAAGAAAGAAAGAAAGAAAGAAAGAAAGAAAGAAAGAGAGAGAGAGAGAGAGAGAGAGAGAGAGAGAAAAGAAAGAAAGAAAAAAGAAAGAAGAAAGAAAGAAAGAAAGAAAGAAAGAAAGAAAGAAAGAAAGAAAGAAAGAAAGAAAGAAAGAAAGAAAGAAGTTGAAGGCAGAGGTCAAGGCATTTTATCTGGTATTTAGATCTCTAGAAGCTTCCTGGGGACAGAAACCGGTCTGGAACAGGTGAGGCTCCGTGTCCTCAGATGGGCACCCCCAACCCCAGGTTCTGTCTGGGAAGCGGCTCTGGTGCTCCCAGCAGTGAGCACTCTGCTTGTTTTCAGGGCATCTCCTCCCACCTTCTGGTAATTTCCAGGTATGCACCCGTCCTGATCCCTCATTTGCCTTCCACATGGTTTCCTGGCTCTTGGGCCTTTCATGTCGACCTGCCTCGTGGCATCCCTCTCAGCATCCATTCCGTCATGTCCGTTAGTCAGCATGCTTCTTGGCAAAGCCATCACATCTCTGCCCGTGGAACAGGGAAGCTTCTGTTCTCAGTGCCAGCCTGCACGTGTCCTCAGGCAGTCAGTCAGACCGGCTTTCTTGGTCTTGACACTTGTTACTCTCCTGCATCAGCCACCTGAGCAAGTCCTAACTGAAAGCCCTGCCTTCAAGCTCTCTGCCAGTGGATGGCTCCCACTGCCACATGGCCCCCTGTCTCATCCTGACTAGCAGTTCCTTGTGCACGGTCTCTCGTCTCTGAGTGGAGGGAGCCCTTTCCAGGCCTGTGGCCTGCTCAGCTCAGCACAGCAAAGGGCACGGTCACCTGCAGACCCACGTGCAGACATTAGTTGTGTATTGCGTGTCTGTTCCTGTAGGACAGTGAGCCTCGGCTGAACACCAGTTATCGCCCCTAGCTCGTAGGTCAGAATCCTGTCACAGGTGTCGCTGAGCTGACATCAAGCTTTCCTTCTGACAACTGTAGGTGGGATGCACTTCCTTGTCCTTTCCGCGCCTAGAGGCTGCCCAGGTAGCTTGTTGTTCTGTCCTCCGTGGTCCTTCTCAACCTTCTGGCTCGTTTCACAAACAAGGGCCCCGGTGATAGTACTGGGTTCGGCTAGATCATTCGTGTCTGTTGGCCACTTGGACTTCAGTCCTGTACTGACCTCCAGGCTCTCACCCTAGCGGTGCTGTCTCCTCAGCTTTGGCCCTTCACTTCCTGACTGCTGTCTTTTTCTGGCACCTTCCTTCACATGCCACATGCATGCCACAGCTGTGGGTCTTTCCTGTACATTTCAGTGTTGCTAAGTGCTGATTAACCAGCTTTGAAACCAGGACAACTTTTAAGATTTAGGGCTGGAGAAATGGTTCAGCGGTTGAAGTGCTTGCCTCCAGTGCCTAGGGCACTGGCCTGATGATGCGCGCTCTCTCTCTCTCTCTCTCTCTCTCTCTCTCTCTCTCTCTCTCTCTCTCTCTCTCTGTGCTGAAAATGAATAAACTATTTTTTATTTATATTTAATTTTTTTATTGTCCATAATGAGTTACAACATTTAGTGGGCAAAAAATGAGTTGTTATCCCCAATTCCCCACTGCCCTCCCCTCCCCCCTCAACTGGATAACCTCCTCCATGAGCTGTCTGGGGAGACTATCCAGAGGTATGGACAGGAGAACCTGGCTGATTACTAGTCTATCCATGGTCCCCTGTCACAAGGACTGAATAAACTATTTTTAAAAAAAGATTGAATAATTAGGGGTTTTTTTTTTTTGAAATTTCAGAAGTTATAGCATGTACAAATTCTTTTAAAGATGACATTTTGGTCCTATTGTACTTTTGTGTGTGAGCACACACGTGCATGCACATGCCAGAGGCTCTTGCCAGTGCAAATAAATGCCTGTCCATCTTTCCGTGGGTGGCGAGGTAACAACCCAAGCTGGCAGGCTTTGCAAGTACCAGCTCCCCAGCCCCTTACTAATTATTATTATTATTTATTTTATTTTTTATTTTATTTTTTTTTTTTTGGTTTTTCAAGGTAGGGTCTCGCTCTAGTCCAGGCTGACCTGGAATTCACTGTGTAGTCTCAGGCTGGCCTTGAACTCACGGCAGTCCTCCTACCTCTGCCTCCTGAGTGCTGGGATTAAAGGCGTGCGCCACCATACCTGGCTTTACGAATTCTTTGTTTTGTTTTGTTTTTCAAGATAGGGTCTTGCTCTAGCCCAGGCTGACCTGGAATTCACTATGTAGTCTCAGGGTGGCCTTGAACTCATGACGATCCTCATACCTCTGCCTCCCAAGTGCAGTGCTGGGATTAAAGATGTGCACCACCACACCCGGCTTCATAATTCTTTAATATTTTATTTCATTTTTAAGCGGAGAGAAAGAAAGAGAGAATGAGCACGCACCAGGGCCACCACCTTGTAGGTCTGGCTTTCGTGCGTCCTGGGCAATTGAACCCGGGGCCTTAGGCACTGGAGGCAAGTGCCTTAACCGCTGAGCCATCTCTCCAGCCCCTGGCTTCATAATTCTTAAGAGTTTTTTTTTTAAAAAAAGGTTGGGTGATGAAGTGGGGAAAGAGGAATGTGTTATCTAGTCTATGACCAAAGGTGGAATTAAGGGCCAGGTCAGCAGTGTGAAGAGAAGTAAGTGCAGAGATGAATGTGTCACAGGCCGAGATGGATGAGCAGTCAGTAGAGGAAGGATGGGGAGGGGCGAGTTGGCAGAATCTCAGTAGCAAAGGCTGGTGACCCTCCCTCAGCTTCCCTCCCTCCCTCCCGGGTGCTGGTTAGACTTTATAGCATTGAACTTGCATGAAGTGTAGAACACAGATGAACGTCAGCACAGTGAAGTTCAAATGTGTTGCTCTCAATAGTTAAGCCTTGTGCAGTGCAGAACGGGAATGGGAAGCACTTCATTCTGCTCCTGACCGTCAACTCCTAGGCCAGCAACGATGTAGGCGCAACCAGCTAGTGAGGCACCATCATGAGAACCTTTGCTCAGTGTAGTGTCATCTAGTGATGAGACGAAGCAGGTCAGGTGTTCTATGTTGAGGGCTTTTTTTTTTTTTTTGAAGTAATTTTTTGTCATTAGCCCATGCTTAATTTTTTTAAATCATGTTTTGAATTTCCCTTTTCTAACTTCTTCACCATAAGAAAGTCAAGCATAATGGTGCACACCTTTAGTCCTAGTGCTGGGAAGGTTGAGATGGGATGTCCGTGAGTTCAAGGCCAACCTGGGGCTAGAGTGAGACCCTGCCTTGGGGAGAGGGGAAAAAAAATGAAAAACTACAAAACCTTATTTTCACACCGTCCGTCAGTCTTACAAAGACCAATATACTAAATATTTTATTGAAACTGAACTACAAAGAGTTGCTGAAGCGCTTGGTCCCCAGCACACATAACACGGGGTGGTGGTTTGCGTGAGGTGGGAGAACACCTCACAACACAGAGCTTGGGGCCAGGCTGGGCTACACGAGACAGTCACAAAGTAAGTAAACTGCTCTACAAATGTTTCTGAGTCAACAGAAACTAATAATGACTAGTTGCCTATGAGTGAGGGGCAAGAATTGGATGATTTTCACTCTAATATCTACAGCAGCATTTAAGGGTTAGAGAGCCTTTAAATATTTCATGTTTATTTACTTGCAACTAGAGACAGACAGACAGAGAATGGCGATGCCAGGGCCTCCAGCCTCTGCAAATGAACTCCAGATGCATGCGCCACTTTGTGCATGTGGCTTTAAGTGGGCACTGGGGACTCAAACTCTGGTTATTCGGTTTTGCAGGCAAGCGCCTTAACCAATGAGCCATCTCTCCAGCCCTAGATTTTATTAGTTTAAGAGGAGGAAGTACAGAGAGCTCCCTCCATGAAGGAGGCGAGGGGGTGAAGCCCACGGTGTGTCCTTTATAGATTCTGAATGGGGGCTGAGCGCAAGCAACCATAATGTTGAGATCAGATTGAAACCTTCCAGGAACGCTCCTTCCTAGGGAGGGGCTCAGAAGACCTAGACTTCTAAAGCCATTGAAGTGTAAGTACTTGATGCCAAGACTCCTCCTCCAGGTCATGAATGAGAAGCTTCAACACTGCATGGAGCTCACAGACCTCATGAGGAGTCACCTGACCGAGAACAGAGCCCTGCGCCTGGAGTGGATGATCGTCATCCTCATCACCATCGAGGTCAGCAGGCCTGTGACAGGGCAGACCGCTTGGGGTCAGGATAACTGCAGGGCAGATGTCTCTTAGAACTACTGAATCTGTTTGGAATGGAGGTTGAGTTCCAAGTAACTGTTTTTGCAACTGCATCGTGTAATTCTTTTAAAATATTCATTTGTTGAGGGAGAATGGGTGTACCAGGTCCTCCTGTCACTGCATGTCCCACTTTGTGCATCTAGCTCGATGTGGATACTGGGGACTCAAACCCCAGGCTGTCAGGCTTTGCAAGCAAGTGACTGACTGCTGAGCCACCTCCCCAGCCCTAAATTTAACTTTTTATTAGCCATTTTGTGTTGCATTTCTTCCTTTGAAAAATTCTTTAGCCCATTTTTTGATTGGGTTGTTTGATTAGTTTTCTTTTTTTTTTAGTTCTTTGTATATTTTATCTTATTAGTATTTATATTTGTAAGGAGACAGAATAGGTGCACCAGGACCTCTTGCCACTACAAACTCCAGGTGCATGTGCCACTTCATGCATTTGGCATTAGATGGGAACTGGGGAAATGAACGCAGACCATCAGGCTTTGCAAGCAAGCACCTTTAACTACTGAGCTCTTTCTCCAATTCTCAGACAGCATTTGTTGTAAGTTCTGCCTGTAGTTGTGTTCAGGCCGACACCTGCAGTTAGTTAGGGAAAGACAGTATTTGCTCTTATTTCAGGAGCCGTTTTCATTACTCACGACCTTAGAACCGTTTGTGCCAGTCAACTGCTTGCCACAAAATTTAATGCTCTTTTCTATGGTCTCAAGGTAATGTTCGAGCTGGGACGAGTATTTTTCTGACCATGTGATACCCAGAGTCACAGCAAGAGACAATATGATCCAAGATCTGCAATCAAAAATCAGTGTTCACTGCTGGGTGATCTCATTTGATTTTTTAAATCAAGAAATGCATGTGGAAATGGTGGACACATCCATATTCCCAGCACTGGAGGTAGAGACAGGACGATCACGAATTCCAGGCATCCTGAGCTAAGAAACTGTCTTCAAGAATTGTCCCAATAGTCTTTGGCTCTAACTGTACAATACCCGAATAAAAATTTTGACGACTCTGGTGTGTGGGTCTACGCCATTAAAAGTTCAAAAGGAAAACTTTGAATAAACTTAATGAAGAGAAAATCTGTGAAGAGCCATGTGTGGTGGTGCACACCTTTGATCCCAGCACTGGGGAGGCAGAGGTAAGAGGATTGCTTAGTTCAAGGCCAGCCTGGGACTACGTAGTGAATTCCAGAGAGAGACCCTACCTCAAAAAAGAAAGAGAGAGAGAGAGAGAGACAGAGAGAGAGAGAGAGAGAGAGAGAGAGAGAGAGAGAGAGAGAGAGAGAGAGAGAAAGAAAGAAAAGAAAGAAAAAGAAAGAAGAAAGAAAGAAAGAAGAAAGAAAGAAAATCCCAATGAAAATACTTAAAAGCCAAAACTTGGATTGTGGACACTGGTTAGCCTGTCCATGGGAATCCCAAGCCGCACAGGAACAGTCAACACACACATCAAGACATTTTTAAAAACCTATTTTAAGAGACCTGATTTGAATGCAACTGCTCACTGGCACATTGCTTTTTATTAATGCTTTCACCAAGAAAGTCATGTTCTCAAAGACACTGATGTGTGTTGTGCACATGTTCATGTTTGTCATGGATATGGATGGAGGCCAGTACGTGTGGCTTTTTCCTCATTTGCTGTCCACCCCATTCTTGAGACAGTCTTCCATTGAACCCACAGCTCACTGGTGCTCCTAGACTAGCTGATAGTAAGCCTCAGGGATTTTCCAGAGACACTTTAAATTGTACACACTTCAGGGAAATTTTTTTAAAATACCAAGAACAAAAAATTTATACACTATCTTGAATTAACAACTATTTAGACAAGGTTTTACTGTGTGGCCTAGGCTGACCTCTATCCTCTGATTTTCCTGCCTCCTTCCCAAATATGTCACATCTGTACCAGATCAGTGTTCAAGCCAGGCATGGTAGCTCACATCTTTAATCCCAGTATTTGGGAGGGATGGAAGCCGAGGTAGGAAGATCACCCTGTGCTACAAGTCAGTCGGGCACAGTACAGTGGGTGTATGTGATGCCATCAGGAGGCTGAGGCAGGAGACCACTTGAGTCCAGAAGTTGCAGGCCAGGTGAGAACTAGACTCAAAAAAGCTTAACCTTAGCCAGTCCTGGGGGTGCACACCTTTAATCTGAGCATTTGGGAGGCAGAGGTAGGAGGATCACCATGAGTTTGAGGCTGTCCGGAGACTACATAGTGAATTCCAGGTGAGCCTGGGCTCAATTGAGACCCTACCTGGAAAATACCAAAACTAAAAAAGCACCTTCCTGGACGCTCCCCCCCCCCCCATTGGTCCCTGTCAGGATGGTTTGAATGTGCGTTTTCATAAAAGTATATTTACCCAGTATTACTTCTTGCTGCCCTTGTGGATGGGCTTGTAAGGTGAACTTGGGGACCCTCTCACTACACTGCAAGAATGCCTCAAGGAGCCATCGTCAATGTGAAGTGCCTGTACAAAGTACCCAAAACCTTTCCAGAGAATGTAGTGTGGATACGTCAAATCATTTTAGCTCAAGTTCCACGTAACTTCCACCCTACAACTGGTGTTATCGAGCGGTCCTGTGCACACCACCTGCCCTCTGCACACTTTCTGGAGTGCTATGAATCAACCCTTCTGAAGAATCTGGCCTGCTGTGGACTCTGGGCAGCCACAGGAGAAGAGTTGGTCAACGTGTCCTCTTTAGAGAGATGCACTTCCGGCTCTTGAGAGCACGTGTAGCCTATCCAAATTGTCCTTTCATTTAGCTCGCTAATAAAACTTGCTTGCTGCTTTAATAAATGCATTTCCTTTGTTGTTGTTGTGTGTTTTGTCAAGGTAGGGTCTCACTCTAGCCCAGGCTGACCTGGAAGTCACTATGTGGTCTCAGGGTGGCTTTGAACTCAGTGATCCTACCTCTGCCTCCCAGTGCTGGGATTTGTGTGCCACCACACCCAAAAACTGCATTTCTTTTTATTTTATTTTATTTATTTATTTATTTTTGTTTTTCGAGGTAGGGTCTCACTCTAGCCCAGGCTGACCTGGAATTCACTATGTAGTCTCAGGGTGGCCTTGAACTCACGGCAGTCCTCCTACCTCTGCCTCCCAAGTGCTGGGATTAAAGGCATGCGCCACCACGCCCGGCTAAAACAAAAACTGCATTTCTAATAAAAGTTAACTTCAAATAGTACTGGATGACAGGTACTATTATCAACAAATCACCAAATCATACTTTTAAGAATTTTAACGGACTGGAGAGATGGCTCAGCGTTTAAGGCGCCTGCCTCCAGTCCTTAACAACCTAGGTTCAATTCCCAAGGACCCACAGAAGCCAGATGCACGAAGTGGTGCAAGCATCAGGGAGTTCATTTGCAGGGGCTAGAGTCCCTGGAGCACCCATACCCTCCCATCTGTCTGCTTGCAAATAAATTAAAATATTTTTAAAAGAATTTTAATCTAGGACTGGAGAAGGCTAAGGTGCTTTCCTGCAAAGCCCAACAACCTGAGTTCAATTCCCCAATACCCATGTAAAGGCAGATGCACAGAATGGCACATGTCTAGTGTTCCCAGAAGCAGGAGGCCCTGCAACAACACCCACTCTCTCCCTCTGCTTGCAAATAATAAATTTAAAAAAAAATTTAGGGCCGGAGAGATGGCTTACCAGTTAAGGCGGTTGTCTGCAAAGTCTGAAGACCTGAGTTCAATTCCCCAGTGCCCACGTAAAGCCAGATGCATCTGGAGTTCGTTTGCAGTGGCTGGAGGCCCTGGCTCATCCAGTAGTCACTCTCCTCTCTGTCTCCCGAGCTTACAAATAATTTTAAAAAATTAATCCAGAAAAAAATATTTAAGAGCCTAACGGATATAGCAAAATAAAATTTAACATTTTAGTTTACATGTTGAAAAGAATGAAAGACTCAGAAACAGATTTTCATACTCATTTATTAAAATAAGGATTGTGGGGAAAATAGTGTCAAGAAAAAGGAACAATATCAAATTTGAGTACCTATATTCATCCAACAGCTCATAGTGGACATCAACTCATTAAGGTATTGCACTCCATTAGATAACACAACTTTAAGGTGGTATTATAGTCAGATAACAGTATGTATAAAAATTGGAAATTTTAGTTACAACACAAGGAAAATATTTTGGGATCATTTCTCTTAAAAACAAAGTAACAACAAATAACAAAAATAAATATATAAAGAACCTATTCAGGGGCTCAGTGGATAAGGTGCTTGCCTGTAAAGCCTAACAACCCGGGTTTGATTCCCCAGTACCCATGTAAGGCCAGATGCACAAAGCCAGGTGCATGCATCTGGAGCTTGTTCGTAGTGGCTCAAGGCCTTGGCACGCCCATTCATTCCCATTCTCTCTCTGTAAATAAAAAAATAAACCTATTCAGCATAGGACCCCCAAACCCTCTCCAACGTGTTATAAAATCTGTATCACCATAGACTTAAGTTCTTGCTTTACTAACATTAGCAGCTCTGTCGCCCTGGGAAGTCACTGAACCTCTCTGGTCCTTGTTTCCTCACTGAGGTTAGAGCTCAGTGGAGAGCACCTATCAAACACGAGACCCTCGGTTCAACCCAGTACTGAGAAGTGTGTGACCCAGAATTTCAGCCAAGCAGCACACACCTGTAATCCCATCTCGGGAGAGGAAGGCAAGAGTGGCCTGGGCTATAACAATGTCTCAACCAAATAAATAGGGCCTCCTTTGAGGTAGGAGGAGCTCTGTGAATTTGAGGCCAGCCTAGAACAACTTAGTTGAGTTCCAGGTCAACCTCAGAAAAAAAGAAAAAAATACAAATTTAGAAAGAGCTGCCAGGGCTGGAGAGATGGCTCAGCAGTTAAGGCACTTGCCTCCAGTGCCTAAGGCCCCAGGTTCAATTCCCCAGGACCCACATAAGCCAGACCCACAAGGTGGTGACCCTGGTGCATTCTCTCTCTCTCTCTCTCTCTCTCTCTCTCTCTCTCTCTCTCTCTCTCTCTCTCTTTCTCTTTCTCTCTCTCTCTCTCTCTCATCTTTCTGCTTGAAAATGAATAAATAAAATAAAAAAGAAAGTTAAAAAAAAAAGAGCTGCCAGACAGGCTATTGGGAGGTAATTGGGACACTGTGACAATGAATGCCAACCATTACTACGATACACCTGGTGAAAAACAGGATTCTGAGATTAAGTGAACACCAAACCAATTTCCAGACCATTTCTGGAATATTCGTGGCCACGCTGGAGTCAGTTCTGGAGACTGAACCAGGCCTTGCAAGTGCTAGGTGACTTTTCTGATCCTAATAATAAAAAGGACAGCTGCTACAGAAAGCCCATCAGAGCAGTCAAATGACTTGGCTTTCTGGACTTTTCACACATACAAGGCAGGTATGTCCTGGAGAACAACAGCAGTCAGTGCAGACTACAACTTTTATACACAAAAGTCAAGAAATTTCTGGTTTAATCAAATAAATCATATACAGTGACTTTAAACTATTGTCCTTTCTACCAACAATTACAGCATTTTTCCAAGGCCTGGCCCTCTGACCAAGCCCATCAACAGCACACCCACACACAGTGTGAGAATCACTCACGGGGAGCCTATGTACCAGTATGAACTCTGCTTACAGATTTTAACTCTCCTAGAGATTCATAAATGCTCAGAACCATCAACAGAGCCTATTTACAGCTCGGAATTAAGGTTAACCCAACTTTTAAGTTCATGAGCACCCTCTTGACTTGCAAGGTACCAAATGGCAATGACTCAGCTCTCTCTACACCCCAATCTCGTCTCATTGTACCTGCACAAAATGTATTGGGAGAAAGGGATGAAAATGAACTTCAGCTGCTTTTAAAGGAAGATTTAAGGTCACAATGCTAAGTGTCTGTTCCTCAGGGGATGAACAAAACATTTTGTGAAGGCCCTTTCCCCTCAATTTGCAGCAAAACACAATTTAATGCTTTCCTTATAAATGCTTCCACATCCCCTAGATTAGCACTGACTTGGAAATCACACAGCATTGGAAAATGTGCTGTGTATGATTTGTTCATCTCATTCAAGAACCAGGCAGTTCTGGTGTGCTACTCAACTCCAAGACGCAGTGGTAAGGATGAGATAGATGAGGGCTCGCTTGCATTACCTTTTTGCATTTTTTAAATTTATGTGTAAGGAGGGCTCACCAGGGCCTCTTGCCACTACAAATGAACTCCAGATGCACGTACTACTTTGTGCACCTGGCTTTATGTGGTCCTGGGAGAGGCCCCTGCTTTCAACCCAGCCCAGCCTAATGGCGGCAGAAATAGATGCTAAAAAGTTTACTGAAGGGTCAGACACCATCATTTGAACTTTAAAGTTCAGAATAGTAAGCATAAAGGACAAAACTATAACCTGGCTTCCATACAAGGGACTTGGGAATTTACTTATAGGAACATTTTTTTAAATACTGACAGTATAAATAGGATTAAAATGACATGAATTAATAAACCAATAAACCACTGTCTTACAGAGTAGCAAACTAACAAACATGATTTGATTCCAGTCAAATTACACCACCAGCAGCCACTGGTCTTAGAGGAAAAGGCCGCCTGTGGTTTGAGTTCTCGTTTCCTACAACTGCACCTCTCTCTAGGCACCCCGTGGCAATGAAGACTAGCTGAAATTCTTGCTTGATGCCTCACTACTGAGGCTGGAGTCCTCTCACTTTATGTCCCTTTCAGATGAAATGACCACCACCCTGGTTTTGCTGGGACTGAAGTTTCCCTGAGTAGCCAGACCTTTAAGCTAAGTGGGCCTGGCCCCCATCTTCACACCTGTGCTGCTGCAATGCTACAGATCTTTAATGTGGGTCATTACTCAAAGCAAACACCTCCCTTAATAATGACTATTTTCATGGAGAAAAATGTATTGATATTCAACAACAGGGAAACCAATCAGGAAACTCAACCAAGGGAAATAGTCACACTTCTCAATTTACAATGGGGCTGAATATGCCCCTTCCCCCCAGCCCCTCAAAGGTGGAAAGTATCTTAAATTCAAAAAACACTTAATCATCTAAGCAGCCAAGCATCATGGCACAGCGACACAGCACACAATGGTTGTGACTGCCTGAGAGCTGTGGCTCACTGAGAATCATACTGTAGCATGCCCCAGCCCAGGAACAGGCCAGCATTCAATACAGTTGCTATTGAATGTACATGACTTACATACCATAAAAAGAAATTTAAGTTGGTATATGTAGTCATTTTCCCTGTAAATTTCACCATTTAAAAAACCTAAAAAAAAAAAAAAAAAGGGCTGGAGAGATGGCTCAGCGGTTCAGGAACTTGTCTCCAGTGCCTAAGGCCCCTGGTTCAATTCCCCAGGACCCACATATGCCAGACTCACAAGGTGGTGGCCCTGGTACACACATTCTCTCTCTCTCTCTCTCTCTCTCTCTCTCTCTCTCTCTCTCTCTCTCTCTCTCTCTCATCTCTGCTTGAAATGAATAAAATATTTTAAAAATAAAAAATAAATAAATAAACCTAATAAAATTCTGAGTCAGTAAGGTGTGGTGGCACACTCCTCTAATCCCAGCACTCAGGAGGCTGAGGTAGGAGGACTGCTGTGAATTCAAGCCCCAGCCTGGGGCTACAAAGCCAGTTCCAGGTCAGTCTGGGCTACAGTCCTGCCTGGAAGGAGAGAAAAAAAAAAAAATCTGGGCCGGGCGTGGTGGCGCATGCTTTTAATCCCAGCACTTGGGAGGCAGAGGTAGGAGGATTGCCATGAGTTTGAGGCCACCCTGAGACTACATAGTGAATTCCAGGTCAGCCTGGGCTAGAGCGAGACCCTACCTCGGAAAAAAAAAAAAAAGATCTGTAATCCTAGCATTATGGAGGTAGAAGCAGGACAATCAGTAGTTCAAGGTCACCCTTAGCTACATAATCAAATTTGAGGCCAGCCTAGGATACATGAGGAGATGCTGCCTATAAGAAAAAAAAAAGTATTTCAGGGGCTAGGGAGATGGTTCAGTAGTCATTTTTTGATTACAGAGCCTACCAGCCCAAATTCCTCAGTGTGCCCATATAAAGCCAGATGCACAAAGTGGCACATGTGTCTGAAGTCTGGTTGCAGCAGCAAAAGGCCCTGACACACCCATACACGCAGACATACACTTTCTCTCAAGTAATTAGAAGTATTTTAAGAAACAAAGCTCTTCGGCTAGGCCTGTGTGGCACACGTGCACTCACAGAAACTGAGGCATGAGTTTTACAAGTTTGAAATCAGCATACACTCAGTCCTATCTGAAAAGCTCCCTTCCTCTCCCCCAAAGCAGAAATGCTTCAAGATCATGGCTTAGGAACTAGCGGGCAGATCTTGAGGCTAAGCCTGCTCTTCCGGGTTCTAACTCAAAAAGCAGAACCTTTCCTTTCAAGCGTCTCTTGGACACTGGCCCAAACCCTCAGCATATCTGCCCTCACACTCAGGGTTTGTTTTCAACAATTATCTCTTTGCCTTACTTTAAAACAACAAAATTCGGAGGGGGGGCCCTCTGGGTGTAACTTAGGGCACACCATTTTGTTTATTTTGCATGCAGTGCGCCTGTGCATGAGGTCAATGCCAATATCTTCAGCAATCCCTCACTACCTTGTTTTGAGGCAGCCTCACTGAACCTGGAGCCCACCAGACTAGCAGAGCTGGCCCACACACCCCAGAGCACTTCTGCCCCTTTCCACACTGCTAGGATTAGAGCGCACACTGAAGCACAACAAACACTAGACCAACAGCCCTCTCTCTCCCCAGCTCTAGGCACAGCACAAGGCCGATTTCACAGAATATTTCTTTGAAAAAAATAAATGAAGCTGGGCGTGGTGGCACACGCCTTTAATCCCAGCACTTGGCAGAGGTATGAGTTCAAGGCCACCCTGAGATTACATAGTGAATTCCAGGTGAGCCTGGACTAGAGCAAGACCCTACCTCGAAAAACAAAAAACAAAAAAAAACAACAACAAAAAAAAAAATCCCAGCACTTAGGAGGCAGAGGGCAGAGGTAGCAGGATCTCCATGAGTTCAAAGCCAGCCCAAGACTACACAATGAATTCCAGGTTGGGGTGGGGGGAGTGGGAGCTATGGAGATCGGGTAGCAGGTTGAAAGTGCAAGCTGAGGGGCTGGAGCAATGGCTCAGTGGTTAAAGGCACTTGCTTGCAAAGCCTAATGGCCTGGATTTGATTCTCCAGTACCCACGTAAAGCCAAGTGCACACAGTGGTACATGTGTCTAGAGTTCATTTGTAGTGGCAGAAGCCCTGGCGTACCCATCCATCCCTCTCACTCAAATATTTTTTTAAAAAGTGCAAGCTGAGGACCCAAGTTCAACCCAGCACCCATGTAAAAGCTGGGCGTGGCCACACACACCTGTAAACCCAGTCCTGAGGGGAGAATCACTGGGGCTCCTGTAAATCAGCCTGATCAAGTAACAGCAGCTCCAGCTTCAGCAAACTGACCAAGGAAGGCATCGTAGCATTGACTTCTGGCCCATGCACACGCGCGCGCACGCGCGCGCACACACACGCGCGCGCGCACACACACACACACACACACACACACACACACACACACACACACACACCTCTCTCTCAACTGTGAATCATTGAGAGTTGGGAGCCAGACATGGTGGTGCATGACTGTAATCCCAGCACTTGGGAGGTACGAGGACCACAAATTCAAAGCCAGCATGGCCTGCAGGAAACCCTGCTTTAAAAGGAAAAAAGACAAAAACAACCAGCCACACTCTCCTTGGTAGAATGAAAGAAACCACTCTGAAAAGATTACAAACTGTCTAAAACTCCATGTAAGTTCAAAATTACAGTATAAATATAAAAATATCTGGGGCTCCAGGGATCAAGGTGGGAGGACAAATCTAGGAAACCTGTCTGAAGTGACCTGGTCATGATCACAAAGTGTATACTCAACAGAACTGTGTGGAAAGTCAGTTTTACTGTATGATCTCCTCTCTCTCTATAGATATGGCTTTGTTGAGGCAGGGTCTCATTTTAGCCCAGTCTGACCTAGAACTCTGTAGCCCAGGCTGACCTAGAACTCAAGAAATCCTACTACCTCAGCTGGATTACAGGTGTGATCCGCCATACCTGGCTCTACGTTGCTTTTAGCTCCCTTAAATAGCACTAACTTATTTTATGCTCACACACAACCCCATGAGATAAATTTTCTCTCTACTTGAGTACAATAAAAACCTGAAGCTCTGAGGATAAGCAGTTTATAGCAGGTGGGCCATGATTCCAAACCAGCTCCAACTCCAAGGAGTGTGTATGGGGGGGAGGCAGGCATGAACAGGGTCTTGTGCAGCCCAAGCGGGCCTGGGACTCCTGATCCTTCTGTGTCCCCATCTTCCAAGTGCTGGGATTATACACCCCACTGTTCAGAAATACCAACTACCTCTCCCAATAAGCCATGCAAGCTATGCAAGCTAGCTTTATTCTATTCCACATGAAAATACAAATAACCACCAAGACTACTAAAAAGCACTGTCCAACAGAAATTTCTGCAACAGAAATGCTCTGTGCAGTATCTACACTGGATTCTAGACAGTGGGGCCACAGTTCTAGAGAAGAATGTGCATGTCACAGACACATATGATGGGAACTTGCCACAAAGGGACAACTCCAGGTACCAAAGTCTACCTTTAGAACACTGGCTCACCCAGTAGACTGAATTTGCATATCAACTTCATCTACATTAGTTAGCACAAGGCACCAGTAGTTAAATGGTCTCTCTCCCCAGGGCACCTGGGGGGCAGAGACAGTGCTTAAGATCTCACTTAAGCACTGATAGCCAAAGGCTTTCTCTAAGAATTCCAGTGAGAAAGATCTTAGGTTCAATTCCAAACCCAAGTGCATGTGATAGAAACCAGTGTGTACAGTAATCACTAATCACGGTGGTGGCCGGATGTGGTGGTTTACGCTCCAAGGCCCATGCCAGCATTCAGGAGGCTGCCCCAAGGTAAAGGTCAGCCTGGCTGCATACCAAGACCTTGTCTTCCCTTTCTCCTGAGTTCAGGAACTCAGGTATACGCTAGTATATCTCAAGACTGTGGGCCCTAAATTCATTGTGGTTAAAGAAATAAATTTAAGGCGGCTAAATTAGCTTTTATTATTTATTTTTTGGTTTTTCAAGATAGGGTCTCTCCCTCTAGCCCAGGCTGACCTGGAATTCACTATGTAGTCTCTCAGGGTGGCCTCGAACTCACGGTGATCCTCCTACCTCAGCCTCCCAAGTACTAGGATTAAAGGCATGCACCACTACACCCAGCTTTCAATTAGCTTTAGAAAAGGAAGGAAGGGAGGGAGGGAGGGAGAGAAAGAAAGAAAGAAAAGAATCGAAATGAAAAGAAGGCAGGGAAGGTGCCTTCAGCACCTGTTTGCAAAGTATGCCCATTCTGGGCAAGCCATCCATGTGAACAGGATGTAAAAAGTGGTACTAGTGTCTGGTGTTTGCAGCAGCAAGAGGCCCTGGTGCACCTATCCACAAACACACCAGCCGGCATGCACTCTCAAGCACAAAGGCACCATGTAAAGTGAAATTGAAAGAAACATCACATCAATCATCATTACTATTTCCTGAAAGTTTCAGTGCAATTTTACCGGTGTGTGTAATAGGCAGCAATTTAAAATGTGTTCCTGGGTTGGGCGCATAGCTCAATTGGTGGACGGCTGACATTCCAAGCACAAACCCCTGGGTTCTATCCCTAAGCACAGCATAAAACTAAGCATAATGGTGCAAGCCTGTAATCCCAGCATTCTAGAAGTGGAGTCCAGGAGGATCTGAAGTTCAAGGTCACATAGTGAGTTCAAGTCCAACATAAACTACATGAGAAAAGTCTCAAAAAATGAGAGACTGCTGGGTGTGGTGATGCACGCCTTTAATCCCAGCACTTGGGAGGCAGGGAGAGGACTGCCTGAGACTACATAGTGAATTCCAAGGTTAGTCTTGGCTAGAGCGAGACCCTACCTCAAAAAAAGAGAGAGCAAGAGATGAGAGAAAACAACTGTGCTCCTTAGAATCACAGCTGAAAATAGGAACAGCCACAGGTCTACCCCACTTTGAAAACAAAAAGCTACCTGAAGCTCAAGGACTTCTAACTCATTGAATGTGATTTCAAATAACCAATTTTAAAACAAGAATTTCCTAACAAGCTGGGACTACACCAGTGAAATAAGAGGAGCTTTGCAGATTTGCTGCATTTTTTGTATGATTGTGGTTTGATAGGCTTTTCTGTGTCACCCTGGCTAGCTTTGAACTCACAGCAAGCCTCAGCCTTCTAAATGCTGCAGCAGGAGCCAGCATACCTGCAAAATACACCTTTTCTGATTTATAAACTAAGCTTTTTATAAAGTAGAGGGCAAAAGTATATAATTTAAGAAGTCATTCATCAAGGACGTCCTAAAGTTTGATGAAAAAGCACTGTGGGACTGGAGAGATGGCTCAGCAGTTAAAGACATTTGCCTACAAAGCCTAAAGACCCAGGTTCAATTTCCCAGTAACTAAATAAAGCCAGATACACGAACTGGTGTATGCATCTAGAGTTCTGGAGTTCATTTGCAGGGGCTGCAGGCCCTAGCACACCTATTCTCGGTCTCTCTCCCTCTCTCTGCTTGCAAATAAAAATATTTAAATTTTTTTTAAAAGGAAAAGCGGTGTGGAACTCCTTTCTTGTCACTTTCCTTATCAAAGTTAAGGAAATTCCACCTTCCACCTCAGCACTCAACAATCAGATTTTCACCAAAATTTCCAAACTAATGGAAAAAAAGCCCAAGTTCAGGGCTGGAGAGATGGTTTAGCGGTTAAGGCACTTGCCTCCAGTGCCTAAAGCCCCTGGTTCAATTCCCCAGGACCCACATAAGCCAGATCCACAAGGTGGTGGCCCTGGTGTTCTCTCTCTCTCTCTCTCTCTCTCTCTCTCTCTCTGCTTGAAAATGAATAAATAAAACATTTAAAAAAAAAAAAAAAAAAGCCCAAGTTCAGAACTCACATTTTCTGTCCACTGCCAAAGTCACCAGAAACTAACTCTATAAACACATAAAAGTAGCCAGGCATAGTGGTTAAGTCCAGCATTTGGGAGGAGGAGGTAGGAGGATCACTGTGAGTTGGAGGTCAGCCTGAGCTAGCATTAGACCCTACCTTGAAAAAAACAAAAAACATAAACACACACACACACACAAAGAAAAAAACACAAGGGCTGGAGACATTGCTTAGCTGTTAAGGCACTTGTTTGCAAAGCTTAACAACCCGGGTTTGAATCCACAGTACCCACATAAAGCCGGATGCACAGAGCAGCACATACATCTAGAGTTCATTTGCAGCGGCTTGGAGGCCCTGGTATGCGCCCGTTGTCTCTTTCTGCTTACAAATAAAAACTATTTTTAAAAAGACACAATGTGTATTATTTTTATTTTTTGAGGTAGGATCTAGCTCTAGCCAAGGCTGACCTGGAATTCACTATGTAGTCTCAGCAATCAGATAGTTTGTACTGTTTACTTTGAGGTAAGCTATTATTTTGGACCTCCGACTTTGGTAGTCTTATTTTGAAAATAAATCAGCACACACATAATAGTCAATTGTGGCCCCTGTGGCTCTTCTACTAGCACTCTTGAAGGCTAGAGAAGCAAAGGCTGCCTGGGGCACTGCTTTTTCTCCCCAACCTTTCCATCTAACTTTATGGGTTTCTAGGCTTTACAAATGCGTCCACTTCAACAGGCTGGGGGAAAGCAGACACAGTCCCCACAGCTCTCTGACGCTATCCTGCATCCTCGGCAAAAGTTAGCCTGTGCCTGCAAAACAAAGTCAAGTGGGCTTGCCTATGCCTGGAGAAGCAGAAGCAAAGGTTCTGAAGGAGAGAGCACTGCAGCTCTTGAGAGAACAGGATGCTCTGGACAGCACTTTCTTCAGGAATGCCAGGCCTTACCCTGGGTTTATTTCTATAACCCCACAGAGAATTGGGAAACCACTCACTGTTCATAAGTACAGGCACATCCAAGTTTCTGCCCAATTAAAGCTTTAATACTGAGTTTAAGCTCACTTTTTCTCAAAGACATTCCTCAAACTGTCACCTTCACATTGAGTACTCACGCCATACATAAGCAGTTTTCAGGGAGGGCATGGTGGTGCATGCCTATCACCCCAGCACCCAAGAAGCCGAGGAAGGAGGATCATCCTGAATTTGAGGCCAACCTGGACTACAAAGTGAGTTCCAGGTCAGCCTGGAAGATCCTGCCTCGGGGAAAAAAAAAAGTTTTCAGCCAAGTTCCAATAGATCACTATGATTCCCTCTACAGAACAATTCACTTGAGTGTCCCAGTAAGAGGAAATAAAAGTTCAACTCCAGAGCCACCTCAGGAACCTGGCTGGACTGTCAGTGTGAAGGACAACTTTGATCAAGATCAGAATCTGGGTGTGCAGGCAGGCATTTAACCACTCATTTAGTCATTTATCTAGCTGATCAAAGAAACAGAAAGTTCAAGGCAGGTATATTCAGGATCTATTATTCACTCTGGGGCCACTACAGTAACACAGCAGTGTATTTTGTCTTCAAAGAAGGAATTAGTCATCAGGAGCACCGATGCAATTGAGCTGCTAAGTCAAACTCAGTGTTTGTAGAAGGAACAATAAATATTAAAGGATCCTCCCACAATAAGCAATTTGCTGGACATCCTGCTAGGGTCTGGGTGTGTAAATCAAACTCCAGAATTGTAGGAACAACACTGCATATTAAAGCATTTTGGGCAGGGAAGATGGCTCCGTGGTTAAAGGCACTTGCTTGAAAAGTCTGACAGCCCAAGTTCGATTCCCCAGTACAACTCCCCCCAAAGCCAAGTGTACAAAGTGCCACATGGTGGGAAGCCCTGGTGCACCCATACTCAATTTCTGTCTCTCACATAAAATTGTTTTAAAAGTGTCTTCACACAGCAAACTATGTGCTAGGCGCCATGCAAGGGTTTAGGTGTGTAAATAAAAATGGGGCAGACTTCCGGACACTTATAAACAATGTTTTAAAACCAGAGGAATCTGGAAATTGCTACCATCATATCCTAGTAAGTTAATTCAATTTTTTAAAAAATATTTATTTGTGCCAGGCATGGTGCCACACGCCTTTAATCCTAGCACTTGGGAGGCAGAGATGGGAGGACCACCGTGAGTTCAAGGCCAGCCTGAGACTACATAGTGAATTCCAGGTCAGCCTGGGCCAGAGCGAGACCCTACCTCGAAAAAAAACAAATTACTTGCAAGCAGAGAGAGGCAGGAAACTCAGACAGAGAGAATGGGCCACCTCCAGCCACTGCCAACCAGCTGCAGACACAAGCACCACTCTGTGCATCTGGCTTTACGTGGGTGCTGGGGAATCAAACCCGGGTAGACTTGGCAGGCAGGCACCTTAACTACTGTGCCACCTCTCCAGCTCCAATTAATCCTATTTTAAGTCCTCAAAATCCTAGGTATATAAAATATAAACTCCAGTCCTCAGGACTAAAACTACTTCCAAAAATAAAAATCCTAGCACAATGACACACACAGAGCCAACCTCTAAATGTCACGACCCCTGGGGACCTGCACTCCCCCGCGGCGGGCGTTACCATGTCAGCATCACCCGGTCCAAGGACCGTCTGGACCAGAGACCAAAACTCGGCCGTACACCTTCGGTACAAGCACGCGCGGAGCCTCCTGAACTTCAGACCCGACCTCGAGAGAAGCATCCCGGCAGGAGCGCCCGCCGCGGTACCCCGGCCTCCCGGGTCCGGTACCGCCCGTACCACCTGCGGATGCAGAGCTAACACGGGGCCGAGGATGCTCAGCATCTCCGGGCGCGGCGGGGCACCTGCCGGCGCCGACAACTTCGCCAGCTCGCCCCGGCAGCACATGGCTTGCAGAAGTTTGGCTGGAGCGGCGGCCGCGGCGGCGCAGCAGGAGGCGGAGGCGGAGGCGGGCGGGCGGGCGGCGGGGGAGGGGAGCGGCGGCGGAGGGGGCGGAGGGGCTCTTGCCGCCACCGCTCTCGCCGCCTCTCCCCCCCGGCGGGAGCCGCTCTGCCTCTCTGCACTAGTCGCTCCGCTCTCTCGGTCATGTGACCTTAACGTAACCGGACAGGAAAAGCCCCGCCGCCGCCGCCGCCGCCGCGCCGGAGACACCGACCGCGGCGGCAGCAGCAGCAGCAGCAGCAGCAGGAGGATCGGCGCCGGCAGCGGCGCCGGCGGCTGCAGCGAGGACCGCACGGCCCGGGGCCGCCCGCCCCGCCCCGCCATCCCGGACCCGGCGACAGGTAAGCGCGCACCGCCTCCCGGGGCCCGGGGCCCACGTGCCGCCCCCGGCCCGGGCTCCGGGGAGGCGGAGGGGAGGGGGCGGGGGCCACCGGAGCTCGCAAACGGTTCCGGCAGCGGCGGTGGCAACAAAGAAGCAGCGAGCGACTCCGGTCCCGGGGCACCGGGCGAAGGCAGGCAGAGGCCCCGGGTCGCTCGGGAGCCGGTTCTGGGAAGCGAGGGCGGGGGCGGCCCGCGGGGGACGGGAGGGAGGCGGCGGGGACGGCTGCGCCTGGCGCCGGGGCCCTGGCCGCCTGACAAAACCATCCCCCGGAGCCAGGCGGCGGCGAGGCGGCGGCGGCGGCGGCGGCGGCTCCATCCGGGGCTTTGCGGGAGGGGGAGGGGACGGAAGCCGAGAGGGCGGGCGGCGGATCGGAGGAGGGAGGGAGGAAGGGGAGGGGGGCGATCCGCGTTCCGTTCCCCGTCGCCGGTCCCTCCCTTCTCGCCGCCGCTGCCGCCGAGCGAGATCCGGAGCGGACGACGGCCGGTGAGCGTCCCGCGTCGGAGCCCCGAGAGGCGGGCCCGTCAGGTGCGTGAGGGTCGGCGGCCAGGCCGCGCACGAGCTGCGGAAGGAGGCAGGAGGGGGAGGGGTGAGAGCGGGGGGGGGGAGGGGAGGGATCCGGTCCGACCGGAGCAGGCCCGGCCTCTCTGGCGCTTCTCCCAGCGGCAGCGGCTCCTCCAGCTGCAGCCGCCCGCCCGCCACGGCCGCGGCTCCGCCTCCGCGCACGCGGGCGGGCGGGCGGCTGGGCGGCCGGGGACGCGCACGCGCACGCGCACGCTTCCGGCTTCTGCGCGGCTCTCGCGCACGCGCGCTCCGGCCTCGCCTCTCCTCCCAACCCGCCCCGCCCGACCCGACCCGGGCGTCAGCGCGGCGTAGGCGTGGGCACTGGGTTCCACTCCGCGGGACCTGGGGAGGGCGGGCGTCCGTGCGTGCGTCCGTGCGTGCGCGCGCGGGCCCGAGGGCTCGGCGAGCGTGCGGCGCCCCTCCCCTCCCTCGGGCTGGGGGCGGGGCCGGGGGACCCGTGGGCCGCGCTCCCCGCCCCGCGCTCGCCGGGCTCCTCCCCGGGGGCGGAGCGGCCGCGCTGCGGCTCTCTGCGGCCTGGGCGGCCCCGGGCCGGGCGATCGGTGCGGCCGGAGGAAGGGGGACGCCCTCTGCGTGGGGAGCACCCCCGGGGGTGCCGAGCTGGCTGTCGGAAGAGCTGATTACGTCTCGGGGGAGGAGCCCGAGCGCTTTGCTTCCCACAGTGCATTCATTCATTCCCACTTAGGCGTCATTGGTTCTAAACCACAGGGTTTTAGCAAAATCAAGCTCTACAGGTCAGGATCTCCACCTCCACCACCACCCCGGGGGGGTTCTGGATTTGCCTAAGCAGGGAGCTGAGTCCCATCGAGTTGACACCATCTGTATAGACCCGAGCGAACTGTGAATATCACGAAGTCTTACGCCTGAAATCAAGTTAGAGTCCACTCATTTCTTCGATGGCTCCCAAACTGCAAATGAGTCTCTATGGGCGATCAGAAATAACCTCCTTAGATTATGTAAACGGTTGATTAGTAATTTTTAGGAAGAAAGTAATTTATCACTGACAGTAAATTCTTTTGAACGGGGCATTTCCCATTTAGTAAACTCGTGGTTTTGTGAATTTTTAATTTTTTTTTTATTTTCTAGCCTGAGAACTAGGCTGTTGAGACCATGGTAATGTTAAAAATAGAGGAAGTATTAGCACAGGGCACCAAGAGCACCGATGGAGGGGCACTAGCAGGAGGTGCAAACCTCATCTATTTGACACTTTCGAAGCTTCTCTTCAACGTGTGCAAACCCTCCCACCAAAATATTCAGTAACAGAGGAAGAGTCAGAAGTTTTGCATTCTAAAATAGCCTTTAAGATGTGAAATTAGGGCTGGGGAGATGGCTCAGTAGTTAAGGAGCTTGCCTCCAGTGCCTACGGACCGGGTTCAGTTCCCCAGTACCCATGTAAGCACAAAGTGGCCCATGTATCTGGACTTCATTTGCAGTGGCCAGAAGCCCCATTCTCTCCCTCCCTCCCTCCGTCCCTCCCTCCCTCCTCTCTCCTCTCTCTCTCCCTCCGCCCCTCCCTCCCTCCCTCTCTTTCTCTGTCTGTGTGAATGTATCTCTCTGCTTATAAATAAATAATTTTTTTTAAAACTGGAGTCAGAACCAAGCATGGTTGCTCACTCCTTTAATTCCAACACCCTGGAGGCTGAAGTAGAAGGATTGCAGGGAAAGTGGAATCACACCATATATGCCCTGGGGAAATAGAGGCAGGAAGCAATTTTTCAGCCAACTTGGACCAAATGAGACTGTATCTGAGAGAGAAAGAGAGAAGATGAGACTATGAATCAGTAGCCACACAGTGGGACCATGGGCAAACTACTTAGCATGCAAGCATAAGGACCTGCATTCAGTTCTCCAGTGTGCACCCTGCAATTGCAGCACTAGGGAGGTGCTAGAGAAGACCCCTGGGGCTCACTGGCTGGCTAATCTCTCAAAATCAGTGAGAGGTAGAGGTCTAGAGAAAGACCCTGTCCCAAGGATTAAGTGGAGAGTGATGGAGGAAGTGACCTGTATGACCTCTAGCCACCACACACATGTGCACACATGACCTCTAGCCACCACACACATGGGTACACACATGCCTGCACACACACACCCCAGAACCCTTGCCAAGAACTGACAGAACAAGACATACAAGACCATTCTTTCTTGGTATAGTGCACAGAAGAGTAGCTAGGTCAGCCTAAGCAAGACTCTATCTCAAAAAAAAACAAAAAAAAAAATCTTTTCCCAATATATTAGATAATGCTGGTGAGATTGCATTGAATAAATAAATGTTAGGGGAAAACATAACACTCTTTCATCACAGGTAACTATGATGCATTTCCTGAACCTTTGGACTAAAGGGGGTTTGGGAGGTTTTCTTTGTTTTGAGGTAGGGTCTCGCTCTAGCCCAGACTGACCTGGAATTCACTATGTAGTCTCAGGGCGGCCTTGAACTCACAGCCATCCTCCTGCCTCTGCCTTCCGAGTGCTGGGATTAAAGGTGTGCTCCATCACACCAGGCTGGACTTGAAGTTTTCAAGTATACGGAAATTCAAATGAGCAGCCACATTCGGACTCAGTTCATGAGCCCTCTCTCCAACATTAATTTTTAACAGTACTAATTGAAGAAGCAGTTTATGTCCTGGTAAGTGGTCTGACTACTTGAAAGAGTCCTCGTTTGAGAGAAATGCTTCTTATGTGCCTGTGCATTACCATGTTCATTACTCTTCACTTAAGTAACACCAGGGCTTCAGAGGACCTTTTAGTGCCCTCGCCATGGGCGTCTCAGTAGTGCTTAGTGGATTGGAAGAGCTATGATCTTCACAAAGGGAATCATTAGTTCCCCCAAAGCTGTTGGCCTGGATTCATTGAGGGAAAATCAAGGAAGTATTTAGTCTGTCTGTCCCATTCTGCTTGCTGCTTCTCCGAAGCAGCTGCCCACATGTGCTGTCAGGGCAGCCTGACCAACGCGCATGGCACTGGGTCTTCATCTGTGGGGAAGATGAACCGAAGCATTAGCTATGCTAAACAACTGTTACGTTTGGCTTGGGAAAAAAATTTTTGTTTTTTTTTTTTTTTTTTGGTTTTTCGAGGTAAGTGTCTTGCTGTAGCCCAGACTGACCTGGAATTCACTCTGTAGTCTCAGGCTAGCCTTGAACTCTTAACGATTCTCCTGCCTCTGCCTCCTGAGTGCAGGGACTAACAGTGTGCACCACCACCTTCATCTTGGGGCATGAATATATCTATAGTCTCAGGATTCACAGGAGTTACTTTGGCGCACACCTTTAATCCCAGCACTTGGGAGGCAGGGGTAGGAGGATCACCATGAGTTCAAGGCCACCCTGAGACTACATAGTGAATTCCAGGTCAGCCTGGGCTAGAGTGAGACCCTACCTCGAGGGGAAAAAAAAAAAAAAAACAGTGCGCGCCTACAAAGTACATAGGGAAGGCTTTCTACAAAACCCTCTGAAGTGCCTCCCTGTCCATGTCTCCTTTTCTTCTATCCACTCACAACCTAGGAAAACAAGTGACTTATGGAAGTTGTCCTGTTGTTTCAGTGGCTTAGAGGTTAAGGCACTTGCCTACAAACCCTAACAACCTGGGTTTGATTCCCCAGTGCCCATATAAAGCCAGATGCACAAAGTGACACATGCATCTGGAGCTTGCAGCAGCTAAGAGCCCTGGTGCACCCATTCTCTCTCACTTCTTGAAAATAAATAAAATATATTCTTTTAAAACATACTAAATGTGGATTTTGTTTTGTTTGAGTCAGGATCTCATATAGCCCAGGCTGGCCTCAAATTTGGCTGTGTAGCCGAAGATGACCTTGAACTTTTGATCTTTTTTGCCTTCACCTTCCAAGTGCTAGGATTACAGGGTTAGTGGTGCTGGGGATGGAACCCAGGGATTCACACATGCAAGCACTCTGCCCACTGAGCCATATCCCCAGTCATTACATTCATCTCATAGGACTGGTAGAAACTTGAGGAGTGAAGGCACACATGTGCATCGAATAAATGCATAACCCAGAAGATAACAGGCTTCCATCCTGGCTCATTGTGGCCATTTGAAAACCCTCTAACTCCTCAGCACAGTGACCGAAGGACTCTGCTTCTGGAGTCTGTGAGTTTGGCTTCTCTGAAGATCCTCAGGCATTTTATATCCTTATATCCTCTGTGTGGGTCTCAAACGCAAGGTGCTAGGATGGGACGGGCAGTTTTTGCAGAGTGCTTCAATCTTACCCTAGTCCAGCTCTCTCCTGCTTGGCCCTCACAGCCAGCCATTTTCTGTCCCTTGGTCTTGTACACTATAGCCATCATCACATTGAACCACAGGCTGAAAGTCCCCTCCAAAGACAGGACTCTGTCCGCAGCCAGGATCACTTGCATGGACCTGGAACTACTTAATTCCTAGCATGGGAAACACCAAGTGCCATTTTTGGATTGAGAAATTCTTCCAAAATACAGAACACATTAAAATCTCAGAACATCTAGGTAGTTAACTAGCAAATATTAAACGCAATGGGAATGCTCTAGGAGGCGTGCTCACTTGGTGTGCACTGGGAGGCATCGGGCCAGCTGCTTAACTGGCACATGCGCAGCATCTTGAGTCAGGTGTGTGTGAGTGCATGTGTGTGCATGTATCACCTGTGTGTTAGTACATGTGTATGTATCGCCTGTGAGTGCATGTGTGTGCATGTATCACCTGTGTGCATGTGTGTGCATCTATCACCTGTGTGTGTGAGTACATATGTGTGTGCATGTATCAACTGTGTTTGAGTGCATGTGTGTGCATGTATCACCTGTATGTGTGTGAGTACATGTGTGTGCATGTATTACCTGTGTGTGTGTGAGTGCATATGTGTGCACCTGTATCGACTGTGTGTTTGGTCACACACATACGTCTGTAAGTTCACCAGCTTCTCAGCCAGGAGCATCTATATATACTGAATATGGCAGAGGCTGAAGAGTAGAGAGGAGGCAGCTGTGCGTGACACTTGGAGAGCCCCAGTGAACCAGCCCAGCACTGAGGACCTTCTAGGGAAAGAACCCGCTGCTCCCTGTAGCTAAGCTAGAAGTTCCAGAGTGAGTAAAATAACCTCATTCTGCTTCCCTGATAGTCATATTCAAATAAAAATAACCAAATTTGGTTGGGTGTTTTTGTTTGTTCGTTCGTTTTTGAGAGACAGGAGCTATGTAGCCCAGGTAGACTCTAAGTCAAAATGCTCTCGCTTCAGCCTCTCCAGTGCTGGGATTACAGTTGTATCAAATAGGACTTTTTTTTTTTTTGGGGGGGGGCGTCTTTTGAGGAAGGGTCTCACTCTAGCTAGCCCAGGCTGACCTGGAATTCACTATATAGTCTCTAACTCATGGTGATCCTCCTACCTCTGCCTCCCGAGTGCTGGGATTAAAGGCGTGCACCACCACACCCAGTTTAGGATTTTTGATACTGCTTTGATTTCAGAACAAGCTAGAGGATGGTCACTTTGTAAAGGTCACCAAACAATCCTGTATCAAGAAAAGAATGAGACTGGGTGTGCTTGGCAGGCAGATTCTAGTAATCCCCCTTTTGGATTTGGCTATAGGATCACAAATTTTCCAGACCAGCATGTGCTATAGAAGGAGATCCCATCTGAAAAGTAAACAACACTGTTTAAATTAGGCAGACAATGTCATAAAGATTTTATGTTGTAACTTGTTTGCATTAGAAAAATTACTTTTCATAACCAGGCGTGGTGGCACATGCTTGTGATCCCAGCACTCAGGGTATGGGGAGGAGTATCAGAAGTTCAAGGCCAGCCTGGGGTGACATGAGACTCAGGTGAGGGAGGGGAAAGGAGAATGAAAAGGAAAAGAATTGTTTCATATACTGAATATAGTGCCGCCTGTCCTTCCAGGGCAGGACATTCTGGAATTACGTCGTTTCTACCTGTTAATGTAAAAGAGGCCCCTTTACCTGTCAGGATTGTGAGTGGCTTAGCTCTTTCCCTACAACCCCCAAGTGTACGGATCTGTTTCTTAGTAAGTGTGCAATCAAAAGTCTGGACACCTTTATCTTGGGTGCTCTAGTGCATGGTGAGTGCATCGTTCATGGCGGCTTGGGAGCATACAAAGCGCACATACTTCAGGAGAGATGGCTCTGCTGTTTATGAGGCAGGAACTGGAGTGGGAGGCAAAGACAGCAGCATTAGTGCAGGAGGGTTTCGGTTGCCATGAGGATAATGAGAAACGGAGGCTCTGGCTGGTCACAGGGCGGGTGGTGGTACCTCATGGGCACTGGGCAGGTGTCACCAGCCCTGTGCCTGGCTTCTCAGGGACTTCCTGAGAGCGATGGTGAGGGACAGGGTATTAGAGTTCACTTTATCTGGCTGTAGAGAGAGCAGCAGCTTGGGGACCAGTCTCTGTGGAGAGTAAGATACAGTAGCCAGAAGTGAACAGAACCAGAGAAGCCTGGACCCCAGAGCTGGTCCCCCGCCCTGACAGCCATCACAAACTCAGCCTGTCCTCTTGCCCTTAGGATGCCAATTAGACAAAGTCAGAGTAAAAGGCAGGAGATGGATATTTATTCCATGTGGCCACATTAGGATGAGGAAGAAGTAAGGTGTCTCCTGCCAGGGGCTGTGCCAGACTTCCTGGGAGACAAGTTCCTTGTCCAGCCTGCACCAGGCTTCAGCTTTCGTTCACAGCATGAGACTCCTGGGGAAATTCCAGTTGCTCAGGGGATCCACTAGTTCAGTCGGATCACCACAGGGAGAGGCACAAGGAAGAATATTCTCTTTCTTGCCAGCCTGCTGCCAGCGGGCTTAACCAAGCTGGAGGAAATGCTGTGAAGAGAGGGCGAGTGGCCCACAGTCTCCTAGGACCTAGGTCTTCCAGCAGGGTGACACTTCCGTGGAGATGACACAGACCATGGGAAAGAGACTTAGGAAAGGGGATGCTCTCTTCTGGGCAGGGTGGGGGATGCTGCCCTGATATGCCCTCCACCACCTCTCACCCTTGTTCTTGGGCTAATTTACATATGGAATGTTCTAGATACTTTGTTTTTGGTTTTCTCTGAGAATTTTTTAAATAATTCATTTGAGAAGCAGAGAGAGAATGGGCATGCCAGGGCCTTCAACCACTGCAAATGAACTCCAGACACATGAGCCACCTTGTGCTTCTGGCTTTATGTGGGTACTGGGGAATTGAACTTGGATCCTTCTGCTTTGCAGGCAAGTGCCTTAAAGGCTAAGCCATCTCTCCAGCCTGAGAAATATTTTAAGTCTCCAAAGTAAGAGTTTTAGTTGATGTATATCATTTCCTCTGTGTGAATTTTTGGGGGCTTTTTGAAGTAGGAATTCAGGCTGGCCTCAACCTCCCAGCCATCCTCCTACCTCAGCTACTATGCCCTGCCCCTCCATGTGAATTGTTCATACTTTTTCTCCTGTGGGACTTTTTTTTTTTCATTTCTCTGAGAGCACGTGTTCTTTCCTCCAAATTTGAATACTTATGTTCAATGTGATTCCTAATCTAAGATCTGTTCCTAAATTGAGATCCTAAAATAACTCATAGACTCCCTTAAAAAGAAACACTCGGCGTTTTTGTCATGACTCCATCCTTACAGTCTGAAACACTGATGTTAGTCTGTTTATTAAAAAAAAAAAAAAAAAAGCCATACCCTGCTGTGGTGAGGGTGACAATAACTATACATCCATCAATGCAAGAACCAGATCCCCCTCTAAAATATCCATGTTGGATGGCATTAAAACATTAAATTACAAATATCAAAAACCATGTAACAGTGGTGGCATATACCTTTAATCCCAGCACTCGGGAGGCAAAGGTAAGCATAAGATATCTCAGTAGGAGAGAGGACTGGGAAGGTGGCTCAGAGGTTAAAGCCTTTGTCTGCAAAACCTGCTGGCCTAGGTTCCCAAGAAACCCACTTAAGCATATGCAGAAAAGTGATGCAAGGGTCTGGTGTTTCTTTGCAGTGGCAAAAGGCCCAGGCATATATATACACACATGCAAATAAATCAGTTTACATTTTTTAAGGAGGGAGAAGAAACAGCCATTGTCTGTACTAGTCTACTCAAGGAGATCCAATTCCTCTTCTTCCTCACCAGCATCTGACCCACCCGGACATCCTCCTTCGAGTAGCTCAAGTCCATTGCATGTTTTCTAATTTTATTCACTGTTGAGTTTTGAGGGTTCCATGTATATTGTTGACCCTTTGTTGAAAGAATAAGATTTCGAGATATATAACTTTTTTTTAGTTGAGGGGTGGACACCAAGGCTGCTTGCCTCTGCTAATGAAAGGCAGACACTTGTACCACTTTTTGCATCTGGCTTATGTGGGCAGTTTGGGAATTGAACCCCAGCCTGGCAGCCTTTCAAACAAATGCTTTTCATCTCTAAACAGTCTTCCCAGCCCAGCAAGATGCTTTACTTGCTTTTTCATCCTTTTCACAGAATCTTTCATAGAGCATGTTTTTAACTCCAATGAAGTCCAATTGATCAGTTTCTCCTTTGGAGTCCAGCTTCTGATGTGAAATGTAGGAGCTCCTTCCCTAGCCCTAGATGCATAGAAATATCTGTGTTTTACATTTAAGCCCACAATACATTTTTGTTTCTATATAAAGCGTCAGCCTTAGGTCTAGGTCAGTCTGTCATTTTTTCCTTTTATTCTTCCTTGCCCACAGAAGGCCAGTTGATCCAGCACCGCCTTGTGCCTGTTTCTGCAGCTTCTTTCGGGTACACTAATGGGCATGTCCATTTTTGCTAGAGTTTTGAATTCTGTGCCAAAACTAGTACATTTTGGGATTGAGTTGACTGGTATTTTTTTTCCTGCCTTGGTCTTCTTTTGTAATGATGATCCCACTTCCTCTGCAATACACACTGTAGAACAAGCTTTATCTACAAACAAACCTTACTGGGATGTAGGGATGAGCGATTGTAAATGGTGCTGTTATTTAACATTGTCCACATGCTCACTGCTAGTGTATGGAATTACAGTTATTTAGATTTTTTTAACATAGATTCTTTGGGGTACTCTATATTAGTCATGTCTTCTGCACATGCTGACAGGTTTATTTCTTCTTTTCCTGTCTACCTTTACTTCCTGCGTGGCTTGTCCCACTTCGAGGAAGAGAAAGAGCAGGCTCCCCGGCCTCAGTCCCATCTTCTCAGGAAGCATTGGCTTGTTCTCACCGTGATTTTGGTTTGTGTGGTGGACTTTTTCTAAGTGCAGCTTGTAGAAAAGGAGCAAGCAGTCTAGGGAGCTGAGGAGCCAGGCCATGTCTGGCAGCTTCTCACGGTTAACAGATTCTGTCCTCTGTCCGGCCATTGTTAGGCAGCTCTACAAGTAAGGAAAGTTTAGAATTTGAAGTCAGTGCATTGAGATTTAAATTTTAACTCCTCTGCCCTCCTGGTGGAAGGCCTGGGGCAAATTACAAGTCTGAAAGCCTAGTTCCTTCTCCCACCCAAGGGAGGCCAGCTCCGTTCCTAATGCATATGCAAGCCATTGTGTTACTGGTTGGGGCCTAGGTGGAGCTGCAAAACTGCTCCAGAAGGAGGGATAATTTTTCCCTGCTTTGCTGTGACTCCACCCAGCCCTTCCATAGATCTGTGTCCCAGGAAGATCGGGATCTTTAAAGGACTATGGGGTCTGGGAGGATCTGCTGTGTCAAGGACTGAGGTAGAGGACCTGGGCTCCTTTCCTGGCTTCCCCACTTCCTACCTTTGTAAGCTTGGGCAGATCCCAGAGCCCCATGCATGACCCTGCCGGAAGCCCAGGAGTAATGGCAGACCCATTCCAAGGACTGTCGTGAAGACTGACTGAGTTCATGTACATGACACCTTAGCCATGATGACGTGTTAGCGATAAAGGACACATCTGATTTGTGGATCACCTTTCTTAAAAATAAAATTGTTTACTTTGCAGATTTGTAAAAACATGGATTTGACCAACCATGGACTTATTCTCCTGCAGCAGTTAAACGCTCAGCGCGAGTTTGGGTTCCTGTGTGACTGCACGGTTGCCATCGGCGATGTGTACTTCAAGGCCCACAAATCAGTTCTTGCTTCATTCTCCAATTACTTTAAGATGTTGTTTGTCCATCAGACCAGGTAACTAAAGTGGTTGTTAATAATCTAATGGCTGTAGACTTCCCGACTCCCCACCCACTCTCTGCCTTCATCCAGACCAGACTTTTTGCCTCTCTCCTAGGTGCCCAGTTTACCTTGGAACCTCTCCTGTCCCCTTCCCCTCGGTTACTCTGCTTTAAGTAGCATTTGAGAATTATCAGACTGCCAGCTCTGGGCAGCCCCTCCCCCTCAGGATCCAGGTGCCACCTGTGTCATTGAGACCTGACCATCACAGAGCCAGCCAGAGGTCACCTCAGTGGCTTCTTCTGGCAATTAGCCCTCTTATTCCTACAGGCCAGTCCCCTGAGTACTTCTGACTTCAGTACTCTTTCTGTACTAAAAAACTATATGAAATTAATCCCTTATCCCCTCTTTTCTAACTTAAAATCTCTCTTTGCTCTGTTTATTTTTTCTTTCCATCTTGCTTAAAACACCTTAGAGAAAAGTGCTTTTTGCTGTCTTCCTCCCTCCCTTACTCCTTGTGTTTTTATTCTGTATTTTATTTCTACCTTCAGTTCCCCCTCCCCCCCAGCCCCATCTATGGGGTAGGGACATCCTTGACCTTGTTGGTGACTGAAGTACAGCCCTGTTCTCCTCTATGAACCTTGTGAAACCGCCACCACGGTCCTGTGGAGCACTTTCCTCTTCCCACGTCTTCCTGTCCATTTGCGCTGCGGTTTCCTCCGCGGTCCTATGTCAGGTCAGCCCTCTCCATCCTCCTGTCCCGGGCCGCAATGCTGCTGGCTGCTGGCTCCTTCCCTGGAGCCGCCCACCAAGGCTGTGGGGCTTCTGTGGGCTCTGGGCTCTCCTGGCTGTCCTTGAACTCTCTCCTGTGGGTGGGGCCTGTCTTGTCCTGGGCCTTTGCTGCTAGAAACCTGCTGCTCTTTTAGAACTGATTTCTCTTTGGACATGAATAAAACTAAATTAAGTCTCCTCCCCCAACCCCCCAACCTGCTTAAAATCTCTTTCAAATCGTATCACTCAGATCATGTTTTCTTCTCCTTCTTTTGATTTTTTTTTTCCAGGTTGGGTCTTCCTCTAGCCCAGGCTGACCTGGAATTCACTATGTAGTTTTGGGGCATTTATTGTTTACTTGAAAGCAAAGAGAGAGGGGATGGGCATGTTGGGGGGGGGGCTCCTGCCACTGCATATGAACTCCAGATGCATGCTCCACTCTGTGCATATGGATTTACGTAGGAGGCACTGGGGAATCCAACCTGGGCCATCAGACTTTGCAAACGAGTGCCCTTAACTGCTGAGCCATCTCTCCAGCCCTCAGGTTCATATTCTCAACAGTGCTTTGGTTGTGGTGCCTTTGATACAAACTGTTAGAGTGTGTGATGCCCGTTGCATATCAAAATAAAGATCAGGCTCCCTATTCTGTCACTCAGGGCTCCCCACCTTGAAGCCTGACACCCTACTATCACCTGGGAAGGACACCCTATCTTATCCTTAACCTAACCTGCTCACTCACCTGAAGCAAATTTTCTTGGTATTCTGCCTATTTTGAGTTTCGTCTCATACACCCCTCTTCAGTGTCTCCTCCCTAGTCAGGGACACAGAATTTGGTTGTGCTGTTTACAAGAGCTCTGCACTTCCATGAGTTGTCATCTGACCTCCTCCTCTTCTCCTTTGTCAATTTCTGGAGGGCAGAGACTGGGTGAGGTGTATGCTCATAAAAGAATAAACTTGATAGGCATCTGGAGAAACAGAAGGTCCAGGAATGGGAGCATAAGCGGTCTTGTAGCACCAAGAATATCGGTGAGACACATGCCTGAAACCCAGCGTTCAGGAGGCTGAGACAGGAGGAAGGCCAATTCCAGAGTGAAGCCCTGTGTCAAAACAAGATCACATACACTTCATTGTTAAAGACTTGGTAGCTAATGAGGGCTTGGTAGCTCATCCTAACACAATGAGTTAAATGATACTGAAAAGGAAAGGATTTTAATTTTGAGGAGTAAAGCGTTAAATAATGGATTTTAGTTAGATGCAAGAAACTTATTCCAGTATAGTGAATCCATGGCTCACTAGCCTGGGAAAGTGATCCTCACATCACTGAAGACCAGGTGTGTTTTTCCTCACTAGAGGTCAGCCTTGTGCACCCCACATGCAAAACTCAAGTCCCCTGAGGACAGAGAGGAAGGAGTTTTTATCCAGCACCCCCACCCACTCCTGTCAGCCCACTGTGATTCTTGACCTCCTGCTGGCAATTCAGTTGCATATGAGAACCTTGTTCTCCCACAGGCCTGTTCTTACCATGAAACTTCTGTCTTTTGTTTGGTTTTGGGTTTTTAAGGCAGTTTCACTCTCCTCCCGGCTGACTTGAGCTCCCCAATGCTGGGAACATAGGCTTGAGTCGTCACACATGGCTTTCTATCTTTTATTTGCAGACTTTGAGCTTTCAAAAATAAAATTACAACCGGGTGTAGTGGTACAGGCCTTTAGTCCCAGCACTCAGGAAGGCAGAGATAGGAGGGAGGATTGGATCACCCTGAGTTTGAGGCCACCCTGAGACTACATAGAGAATTCCAGGTCAGCCTGTGCTAGAGAGAGACCCAACCCTAGCTGCCTTAATGAAAAAATGAAATCACAATAGGATTGACTGCCAAGTATAACCTTCTAACTATCTGTTATTTAAAATTCCTTGTCTTACAATTAGTGAAGGAAAACCTATCCAGAAGGGTTTGTAGGTATACTAATATTTCATTCATCTTTCTCCTACCAAAAAATGTTGTGTCAAGCAGACATCTGCAAATCAAACATGGGGTTATACTATAGAGGACAAGAAGTTAGTCTGGCCCCTGGTGAGCTGAGTGGTTGAGAGAGAGGTCAAGCTGCCCCTGAGTAAAAGTAGTTCAAGAGGGCAGTGGCTAGAATTTTGCAAAACTAAGTTTGTGTGTGTGTGTGTGTGTGTGTGTGTGTGTGCGCGCGCGCGCGCGCGCGCATGCTCTTGTTTAAAAAAAAATTTAAATAAACACAGTCATACAAATTGGTATCTGGAGACTTCCCTGGGCCCAAAGGCCCTGGTGGTCACCCCAGAGACTCCCTGCTTTCCTTTCCCTGGCACTGAGTCCTTCTTCAGGCCTGGCTGAAGTGTGGACTGTGGCCTCCTAGCCCCTTCCTGTATCTGCCATCAGGGACGACGCATGCCTGTTTAAAACTTGAGGAGGCTAACTGTCAGTGACCTCAAACAGGATGACCTATCCAACAATAGGAGAAACTGCAAAACTCTCCAAGGGAAACCCTTTTCCTGGGGAAAGACCTTTCATGGATGCTAAAAGAAACTTTCCCTAGATTTCCATTCTTCCTCTTTCATAGGGAGTGGACTTGTTCCTGCTCCCTAACTCTAGGGAGCATGCTGGGGTAATTTGCATCTCTGAAGTTACCAGGGCCCCTAGTCCCTTTTTCCCTTGGGAGTTGACTGTTTAAGTTTTCATCTCTGCCCTAATCTCTGATGAATTTCCCTGGAGTTACACCCTACACTCTGTACTGTTGGAATTCACCTGAAAGGAGAACCGCCTATCCTTGCTTTTCTGTTCCAAGAAGTCTGGCCAAGTAAAGATGTGAACACCCCAGTGCTCCTGGTCATGCCCCTCCCTGTCCTGTCAGGTCACGCCGGGTTTCACACCTGGCTTTTTTTCTTTTTTGAGGAGGGGGTTTCTGAGGTAGGGTCTCCTTCTAGCCCAGGCTGACCTAGAATTCACTATGTAGTCTCAGGGTGACCTCAAACTCAGGGTGATTCTCCTACCTCTGCCTCCTGAGTGCTGGCTGGGATTAAAGGCGTGCGCCACCACGCCCAGTTTTGCACCTGGTTTTTACCTTTTTGTGCCCTTACTTTGCAGTCATACATCCGTCACGTGATTATTTCTATGCTGTCTTCTTGAAATATACAAGATGATAACTATACAGGAATTATTCATGCCAGAAGTCGCTATTAGGCAGATAGTTCAGCCATTAAAGGTTAAAGGCATTTGCCTGCAAAGCCTGACAGCCCAGATTCAGTTCCTCAGCTACCCACATAAAGCCTGACGCAAAGAGTGACACAGTGTCTGGTGTTCTGTTTGTGGGAGCAAGAGACCCTGCCATGCTCATATATACCCACACACAAGTTAAAAAAATTTTTTTTAAATATTTTATTTATTCATTTTCAAGCAGAGAGAGAGAGAGAGAGCACCAGGGCCACCACCTTGTGGGTCTGGCTTATGTGGGTCCTGGGGAATTGAACCCGGGCCTTAGGCACTGGAGGCAAGTGCTTAACCGCTGAGCCAACTCTCCAACCCCCCAAAATTTTTTAAGTCACTATTAAAATCACATCAGCAACTTATTTGTTCATTCATTAATTCATTTAGAGACAGTAGCCTAGGCAACTCACTCTGTAGCCCAGACTGGCCTTGAACTTGTGGCAGTTGTTCTGCCTCAGCTTCCTGAGTGCTGGAATAACAGATGTGAGCCACCATGCCTTGTTTGCCCTTTTTTTTTTTTTGCCCTTTTTTAAATTATTTTTAAATTAAATGTTAAATTTAGAAAAACAGGGTTTGATGTTACTATTTCAACATGGTGACAAATAATTAAAAATGATCACCATTAATAGCCAACCAAGTGCTCGCTTCAGCAGCACATATACTAAAATTGGAACGACACAGAGAAGATTAGCATGGCCCCTGCGCAAGGATGACACGCAAATTCATGAAGCGTTCCATATTTTTAAGCCAGTGAGACAGAAACCAACGATTCTCAACACAAAAACCCCTAAGCTTACAACCTTAAAGCAGCCTTAATACTCAGCCACCACGACTCAGGGAACTGAGCGGAAGAGGGGCGGAAAGATTGTGAGAGCCGTGGTGGGGGAGAATATCCAGAGGCATGGCCCCCCTCAGTAACAACACACTTGGGCCAGGAGAACCTGGCTGATTACTAGGCTATCCATGGTCCCCTGCCACAAGGACTGATCCAGACGACCCACGGAGGAGGACATCCAGCTGACTGGGGATGAGGAAGGGGAGCAATGAGGAATTGGGGATAACAACTCATTGTTGGCCCACTAAACAATGTAACTCATTATGAACAATAAAAAAAAGCCAACCAAAAAGTTATAATAGCACATCATATAATCAAAAATTCTTATAAATCCTGAGGACATTCAATGAAGCTGTCTCTGAACTTGAATTGTGTTTAGAATGTGTTTATTCAGTGAATGATAACATATACCTCATGCTAGGTAGATACATATCTCACTGGATTCCAGTGACATATTGGAAGTTCCCATGTTAATGATGATCTGAGGAGAACCCTCACCCCTTCATCAGGATGATGTCTCTGGAATGATGGAAGTCTAAAAGTTAGGGAACCAGCTGCCCTTGGGTGCCTCACATAAGTCATTTCGCTTTTAGGGATGGTCAACCCCACCTGGTGGTTTGACTCTTGGAAGGAGCCCAGCGTTGCTTTGGATTTAGGGAGGGCTAAGCAAGATCCGTTCCACTGCTCACCAGCTGTGGGCCATTTCATAGGGATCCATCCCCACCTGGGAGTCCCCACCTGGGAAAGGATTGTTGGCAGGTAGATGGAGAAGCCAGCAATGAGAGGGCCCTCCTGAGGCTGATGATCATATTTGAAGAGGCAGCATATGTTGTCCCAAGCCATTTTTCTTGTTTGTTTCGAGGGAGGGTCTCACTCTAGTCCAGGCTGTCCTTGAACTCACGGCAATCCTCCTACCTCAGCCTCCTCAATGCTGGGTTTAAAGACATGCACCACCATGCCTGGCTCTCTAGCCACTTTTTAATGCCTTCTGTCAACATTTGGAAGGTGGGTGGCCTTCTGGGCTCTCTGAGTCCCTTGCCATGCTTCAGCCTGCATGGTGGAGGGAGCGTGCTCCAAGATGTGTGGTCAGGACAGTTTTGGTACCAGTGTCATCTTAACGTGGAGACACTTTCTAACCAGGTTGTCTGACTTACCCCTGAAAGAGCTCCTGCTGAGCTGTAGGTTAGACCTAACACTCAGAGCTCAGCCGGGCCTGTGGTGCCAGGAGTGAGAAGTGGGAAATGTCTCCAGTGTTTGTTTTTATTTGCTTTGGGCTGGCGCTTCCTCACGTGGTTATGCTCTCCTTGCAGCGAGTGTGTCCGTTTGAAGCCCACGGACATACAGCCCGACATATTCAGCTATCTCCTCCACCTCATGTACACCGGGAAGATGGCCCCGCAGCTCATCGACCCTGTCCGCTTGGAGCAGGGAATCAAGTTCCTGCACGCGTACCCCCTCATCCAGGAGGCCAGCCTGGCCAGCCAGGGCGCCTTTGCCCACCCGGACCAAGTCTTCCCGCTGGCCTCTTCGCTGTACGGCATTCAGATCGCCGACCACCAGTTGAGACAAGCGACCAAAATGAGCTCGGTGCCCGAGAAGCTGGGGCGGGAGCCCAGGCCGCAGGTGCCCAGGATGAGCCAGGAGCCCGGGGTGCCCGCGCCCGAGGCGGCGCAGCTGTCCCAGCTGACCACGACCCTGGGCCCCGTGAGCCGGACAGGCATGGCGCCCACGGACGCCCTGCAGGCCTCGCTGTCCCCCGAACTCGTGTCCACCCCGGTGCCCCCGGCCCCCGCCGGGGAGGAGGCCAACCTGGAGGCGTCGTCCTCGGACGAGCAGCCGCCGTCGGCGCTGACCATCGCGCACGTGAAGCCCAGCATCATGAAGCGCAACGGCAGCTTCCCCAAGTACTACGCGTGCCACCTGTGCGGCCGGCGCTTCGCGCTGCGGGGCAGCCTGCGGGAGCACCTGCAGATCCACACCGGCGTGGCCCTGGCCGCGCCCGGCTGCCCGGCCGCCGAGGCGCGCGCGCCGCTGCCCGTGCCGCTGTCGCTGTGCGGCGCCGAGCTGGCCAGGGACGCCATGGACGCGCCCGAGGCGGGCATGATCAGCGACAGCGAGCTGCCGCACATCTCCGACTCGCCCATCGTGGACGGGCAGCAGCCGTCCGACACGCCGCCGCCCTCGGACATCGCCGACATCGACAACCTGGAGCAGGCCGACCAGGAGCGCGAGGTGAAGCGGCGCAAGTACGAGTGCACCGTGTGCGGCCGCAAGTTCATCCAGAAGAGCCACTGGCGGGAGCACATGTACATCCACACGGGCAAGCCGTTCAAGTGCAGCACGTGCGACAAGAGCTTCTGCAGGGCCAACCAGGCGGCGCGCCACGTGTGCCTCAACCAGAGCACCGACACCTACACCATGGTGGACAAGCAGACGCTGGAGCTCTGCACCTTCGAGGAGGGCAGCCAGATGGACAACATGCTGCTGCAGACCAGCAAGCCCTACAAGTGCAACCTGTGCGACAAGACCTTCTCCACCCCCAACGAGGTGGTCAGACACTCTTGCCAAAACCAGACCTCGGACGTTTTCGCCCTGGACGAGGGGCGGGCCATTCTCCTGGGCAGCGGGGACTCCGAAGGGACGGAAGCTGACCACCCGGTGTTAGCGTCCATCAAAAAGGAACAGGAAACCGTGTTGCTAGATTGAATGTTACTTGTCTTTTTAAAGGCGGTCATTTTTGCAAAGTATCTTCTCCCCTCCCCTGCCCCGCCCCATCTCAGATCCGTAGTTCTCCATGGCATGACAAAAGGGGACCTGTCCCCTTTTCCTCGCCCCCCCCAGGCCCTCCTCTGCCAAGGCTATGTGCTTGTGTACTTTAATTCAGGGGATATTGGAAAGATAATGGTCAGTATACTTATAAGCAAATAGGTTTTGAGAAGTTTTAGATTATTTTAAAAGCATACTTGGAATTAATTAAGGACATGTAACAAAACAACTAGACTATACTTGGTAAACTGAAATTATGACTTTCCCTGGGTAATAGTCTTCCTTCTCAGAGAAACGGTGTCAGAAAATACAGCATGCTTCTTAAGAGATAAAGCTGGGCTCTTACTATGCAAAAAATGTAGACAGGATGGGGAAACTTGAAACCCAAGAATGTGTGTTTAATATTTATCCTCCGGGTGTCATTGAGATTATGTCCACTTAAGAGAAATCACTAGTTAGGAAATCTTCTTTAACAAAATGCAAAAGAGAAAAGTAATAATGTGATGGCAATCTTTAATTTTTGGATAAAACATGACAAGCTGTGAGTTTGTGTGTTTGTAAGAAAAGAAACGTGTGGATACTTGGTACAAACAGGTGAATTCATACCCATGCCTTATCTGACTGCCGGCTTTCCAAGTTGAACAAGAAGATGCTGTGTTTCCGTTTCTGACAGATTGGTTGTTTTAAAAATCACTTGAACGCACTATCCCATAATACTTTCTGAATAGAAAATGATGTGCCATTTCCTAGTGGTTGCCGGTGGCGTGTGGGTATATACCGACAGCTGCTTTGGAATCAGTGTGTGCTGTGGGGAAAAGACTTCAGAAATGCATCGTGCAGGGCAAGTTGTGAGCAGATGGAGCCATAGTGACTTTAAAGGTCAGTGCTGCTGGGTGTGGTGGTGTAGACCTAGAATCCCACCACTGGGAAGTAGAGGCAGGAGGATTGAAAGTTTGAGGCTAGCCCAGGCTGCAGAGAGAAAGAGGCCCTGTCTCAAGAAACAGAAGGTCAATAGTTCACTGGCAACATTCACTGAAGCACCAAAAATGACAGAGAAATCAGGACCAAAAATATAATTACTAGTTAGGGGAAAGAAGAACACGATTTGATGTATATTCTCCTCTTTTTTTTTTTTTTTTTTTTTTTTAAACACCTGAAATTCTCCTCTGGCCTAAAAGCATTAAAAGTTGTCCGTTAATCTTCCCTTGGGCCAATAAGAGAATGGTCTCGCAGGACAAACCAGGAGACAGAAGTGAGGCTGGAAGGGGCAAGGGAAGGGGAAGTAGTTCATAGCTACACCATACGTGTATGTTAGACACTGAGTATCCTGTCATCCTCTCTGTACAGTTGAGTTCTCAGATTTGTAAGTTTTTATACATCTTTTCATTGAATAAACATTTGATTACACGAGCATGTGATATTTTTTGTCCACCCAAGGCGCCGGAAGGGGCACAGGAGAAGCTTATGGGAACCATTTTCGTGCTAATCTCCTGTGGGCTGGACTTTGGGCAGTTTCCCTAGCCCGGGTCACACTGTCCACCCCGATAAACTGAAGAAGTTAATCGCTGCCCTTTTGTTTTGAGGTAGGGTCTCGCTCTAGCCCAGGCTGACCTGGCACTCGCTCTGTTGTCTCAAGGTGGCCTCGAACTCACAGCGATCCTCCTGCCTCTGCCTCCGCCTCCCTAGTGTTGGGACTACAGGTGTGCGCTTCATCCCAGCCAATAGCTGCCTTGAGTCATGCGGGGGTGAGAACCATGGGCTCCTTGAAGATGCTTGAACAGGTGAGCGCAGAGCAGGCATGGGCGGAGACTTACCTGTTTTCTTAAGAAAAAAAAGGAAGTACTTGCCTACACAAAGCACAATATAAATCGAGACTATTGACTATGGAGGTGGTTTCATCCATGTCATCTTCTGTGGTTAACTACATTCACATTTCCCAGCTTAAATAAAACAGCTCTCCGCGCCACTGGTACCAGGAGGTCTCAGAGGGACACAATAAAGCCAAAGGGCAGAAAGTCATGGGAATCCCAAGAGCATGTAAGATGAGAGAGCAAGACATTTGCACTGACTGGAGAAGGTTGGTAGGGAAGCTGCGGTGCATGAGCCCTGCTGATGATGTACATACAGCACAGATCATCACCAGAGACCGACCCGCAAGACCCCATAAGCAAGAGTGGGGCTTCAAGCCGGGCTTGGTGGCGCATGCCTTTAATCCCAGCACCCTGGAGGCAGAGGTAGGAGGGTTGTGGTGAGTTCGAGGCCACCCTGAGACTACAGAGTGAATTCCAGGTCAGCCTGGACTAGAGCGAGACCCTACCTCGAAAAACCAAAAAAAAAAAAAAAAAAAAGAGTGGGGCTTCAACACTGAAGACCACTGGTTGTAAATTTTAACAATTTATTCTCGGCTTTTTAAAAAAATAATTTATTGGAGAGAATGGGCACACCAGGTCCTCCTGCCACTACAAATGAACTCCAAACACATGTGGCATTTTGTGCATTTGGCTTTACGTGTGTCCTGGAGAAGTGAATCCAAGCCATCAAGCAAACACATGTCTTTAGCCACTGAGTCATTCTCCAGTCCCCTATCCTCACTTTTAAGTATTATATATACTTTTTTTTTTTATTTGAGAGAGAGAAAGAGAGCACACCAGGGACTTCTGCCACTACAAACTCCAGGTATATGTGCCACTTGGTGCATCTGGCTTTACATGGGTACTGGAGAATTGAACCTGAGCTGTCAGGCTTTGAAAGCAAGCGCCTATTCTCAGATGTTTTTTGTTTTTTATTTGGTTTTTTGCAAGCAGAGAGAGATAGAAGATAGAATGAGCATACCAGTGCCTCTTTTCCACTGCAAATGGACTCCAGATGCAAGTGCACTGAGCCATCTCTTGTCTCAGTTTTTTTTTAATATTTATTCATTTTTCAAGCAGAGAGATGAAAGAGAGCACCAGGGCCACCACCTTGTGGGTCTGGTTTATGTGGGTCCTGGGGAATTGAACCCAGAGCCTTAGGCACTGGAGGCAAGTGCCTTGACCGCTGAGCCATCTCTCCAGCCCTCTTGTCTCAGTTTTTGATGGAACCCATTTTAAAAAGCTTTCAAGATTTCTATGATGGTGATAAGCAATCTGAACTTGTAAGCTTCAGAGTTCATTTGAGCTGCCTTTTTTTTTTTGTGTGTGTGTGTGTGTGTGTTTTGTTTGTTTGTTTGTTTTTAGAAGCAGGGTCTCACTCTAGTCCAGGCTGACCTGGAATTCACTATGTAGTCTCAGGGTGTCCTCGAACTCACAGCGATCCTCCTACTTCTGCCATTCTGACTCTATCTCTCACACTGCTGACACTAAAAGGGGGCTCACTCATTTGCTCATTCACTACATCTTGCTTTAAGAAATAGATTTAGTAAAGCCAGACATAGTGGTGCCTGTCTATATAATTCCAGCCCTGAGGAAGTGGAGGCAGAAGAATGAGAAATTCAAAGCCAACTTTTGCTACATAGTCTAGTTCAAGACCAGCCCAGGCTACATGAGACCCTGTCTCAAAAAGAAAAAAGGACTAAGGCTATCGCTCAGTGATTAAACGTGCTTGCTTACTAAGTCTGATGGCTCAGGTTTGTCCCCCAGTACCCACATAAAGCCAGATGCACAGAGTGGCCCACGTGTCTGGAGTTGGTTTGCCGTGGCATGAGACCCTGGCATGCCTACTCATAGTCTCCCCCCCCCCACCTCTGCTTGAAAATAAATAAAATATCTTTAAGTGCTTCTAGAGGGCACCCGATAGAGAGGTCCCGTTTCCTTCCAAATGCCAATCAATGCCTTGCGGTGTATTTTGCTTTCCGCTGTATAAAACCCTTTCATAACAGGGAAGTCTCATGACCTATTTATACATTTTAACATAAGGCATCAGTCAAAACTGGGTGAGAGCCAGACGTGGTGGTGCACGCCTTTAACCCCAGCACTGGGGAGGCAGACATAGGAGGATCGCTGTGAGTTAGAGGTCAGCCTGGGACAAACAAACAAACAAAGATGGAAAGTGTAGCACTTACCTTCTCATAACTGGGCCAACCCCTCCCCCACACCTCAGCAGTTTATGGAAGCAAAGGGCTCATGCAGTCTGGTTTCAAGGGTCCTTTTCATCATGACCCAGACCGCTCGGTGGGCACACCAGATAGTTAGCTCACATCAGGGCAGCAGGAAGGAAGTAGCCTGAGTGACCTCTGACCCAGTGAGCTGAACTAATAAACCCCAAGGTCTGTCACTGACAGGCTCCACCCCCTTCCCAAATTGCCACCAGCTGGGGACCAAGTATTCAAAACACATAAAGCTATGGGGGGCATTTTACATTCAAACCACCAAACAGCAATTGAGGAAGACAGCCAATGTGGACCTCCAGCCTCCACACACACAGACCTGCACCTCATGAACCCACACACTTACAAGGAGACATGCATGCATGCCTGCACACCACACGTAAAAGGAGGATGGGCTGGAGAGATGACTCAGTGGTTAAAGGCACTTTCCTACAAAGCCTGCTGGCCTGGGTTGGAGTCCCCATTACCCACATAAAGCCAGATACACAAAGTAGTGCATGTGTTTGAATTTTGTATGCAGTGGCCGGAGGCTCTGGTGTGCCTAAAGCGGAGGGTCTGTCTCCATGTTGGATGAGTTCAACACCATATGAGCGGAAGAGGTTCATTCTCCAACCCAGGGTCCACAGCCAAGATAGCTCTCAAAGGACTGTGGCCCCAAATCCAATTTGTAGTTTCCTTATATATTCTTTTTTAAAATTTTTTTATTTATTTGAGAGAGAGAGAGAGAGAGAGAGAGAGAGAGAGAGAGAGAGAGAGAGAGAGAGAGAGAGAGAGAATGGGCATGCCAGGAACATGTGCCACCTGTGCATCTGATTTACATGGGTCCTGGGGAATCGAACTTGGCACAGGGGGGTTAGGCAAGCAGCATGGGGACTTAACAGGCTTTTCCAAGGCAGGGTTTCACCAGAGGGTGGGGCTGAGCATGCTGGGAAGTTTTAAGCAAGAACCTTGTCAAACTGCTGAATACTATGGTTGCCATGGTTACCAGGTTACCATCTCCTTTTATTTCTTCCTTTTAACCATGCCTAGGGCTGAGCAGTCCCCAGCTGTTCCTGGAACTTTCCAGTCCAGGGGCCACAGAAGAGAACATTTAACAAAGATACTTTAACAAGTGGTCTCTTCTGCCTCAGTGCAGCTCCCAAGCAGTCTGCATTTCCAATGAATCGATAGATCAATATTTAACATTCAGTCTTTCCTGCTCTAAGCCCATTCTCTCTCTCTCTCTCTCTCTCTCTCTCAAATAAATAACCCCCCCAAACTTTTAAAAGGTGAACGAGAAAGGAGGAAAGAAAGATTACCACAAGCCGGATGTTGTGGCGCACGCCTTTAATCCCAGCACTGGGGAGGCAGAGGTAGGAGGATCGCCGTGAGTTCAAGGCCACCCTGAGACTACAGAGTGAATTCCAGGTGAGCCTGGACTAGAGCGAGACCCTACCTAAAAAAAAAAAAAACAGATTACCACAGAGAGAAAGCTGAAGAGAGGAGATGTTTATCTCTCAGTCCCCAAGCCATCAAAGTTTGTATCACCTTGATGCAAGGAGCCCGCTGTGTGGTAGCATATGCCTCTAAGTCCAGCTACTTTTGAGGCTGAGGTGAAAGATCACAAGTTCGAGACTAGCCTGGTCAATTTAGCACGTCTCAAAACAGTAAAATCGAGTTCAGAGGTAGAGTTTTTGCTTAGCATGTGCAAGGTCTTGGGTTCGGTCCCCATCTGGCAAAAATGTTGCAAGGATCTATGTGGTATGTTATTCTACCCTGCTCCCCACCCCCATATGATGAGATGATCCCCGGCTGTAAGGCAACAAATCTCCTGATGTCCATCTATTCAAATTCTCTCTCTTTTTTTTTTTTGGGGGGGGGGGTTTTCGAGGTAGGGTCTCACTCTAGTCCAGGCTGACCTGGAATTCACTCTGTAGTCTCAGGGTGGCCTTGAACTCACGGCGATCCTCCTACCTGGGCCTCCTGAGTACTGGCATTAAAGGTGTGTGCCACCAAGCCCACCTCCAAATTCTCTTCTATTTATGAAACCTGCACATTCAGCTGCCAGCTTCTTCATTTACCCTGGAATGTTGTGATGGTGAAATCTTGTCAACCTGACTGGATTTGGAATCACATAAGAGACACACGTTATGGATTGGGTAGAGTCTCTAGAGAGATTTAGCTGAGGAGGGAAAACCCGCCATGAATGTAGGTGGCACCATCCCAGGGGACTGAGGTCCTGGATTGAATCAAGATGAGAGACAGCCAAGCACCAGCCTTCATTGCTCTCGGCTTCCTGACTGTAGATGCTGCCCCTTCCATGATGGACTCTGTATGATAAGCCAAGGTCAATCTTTCCTCCCTTGTCTCTTGTCAGGTACTTTGCTATAAGGAGGTATCCCTACCCTTGGTTTGACACCTGCAGGATCCCAGCCACACCGTCCTGTATTTGCCTTGTTGATTCTGCCTCCTGATAGATAATCTCCACAGCCAAACTACCCCGTAAGCCATTCCCAGCTCTTGCCTAAGTTTTTAGTGTGGGAGCGAGTCTCTCAACCTCATCCCCAGTTCTCTAGACCCTGGGCACCATTAGTATGTTGGGTAGAGCCTCCTTTCTTATGCAGGGCTCTCCTTGCTACAGGCCACGCATCTGATCCCCTCCCTAACCACTGTGATGACCCAAGACACGGACAGTCCACATGGAATAGAGTGGGCAGCTTCACTGGCCAAAGACAGAAGACAGAAGACGCAGGTCAGTGCCCTGTTCAAGTACTGCAAGAGCCTTGCAAGAGAAATCCCTGCTCCTTGAGACATCTCTGCTCAATCATCTCTAGAAAGCCTCTTAAAAAAGAACCCTAGGGCTGGAGAGATGGCTCAGCGGTTAAGGCACTTGCCTCCAGTGCCTAAGGCCCCCGGTTTAATTCCCCAGGACCCACATAAGCCAGACCCACAAGGTGGTGACCCTGGTGCGCTCTCTCTCTCTCTCTCTCTCTCTCTCTCTGCTTGAAAAATGAATAAATTTTTTTAAAAAAAAAAAAAGAACCCAAAAGGCTGGAGAGTTGGCTCATCGGTTAAAGCGCTTGCTCGTAAAGCCTAACCCTGACAGCCTCGGTTCAATTCCCCCAGTACCCACATAAAGCCAGATGCACAAAACAGCACATGTATCTGGAGACTGTTTGCAGCACCAAGAGACCCTGGCTTGCCCATTCTGTCTTGCCTTCTCTCTGCTTGCAAATAAATAAATAAATAATAGATTTTTTAAAAGGCCCCTAATCCCTGGTTCTACTCATACTTTTAATGTGAATAATGATGGATAGGTATGCGAAGAGATGAAATGAGGTCGCTCCTCATTGGTGAATATCATGGGGAAAATGGTTGTTACCCTTAGATATCCAAAGTGGGGTGGCTGTCTCTTTACGAAGTCATGTAGCTGGACATGGTGGCTCAGACCTAGAATTCCAGCACCTGGGAGGATGGCCATGAGTTCAAGGCCAGCCTGAGTTTACAGAGTGAGTTCTAGGCCAGCCTAGGCTTAAGTAGACCCCACCTCGAAACAGCAAAAATAAAAAAAGAAGTCATTGGGGGCTGGGGAGACCTCTCAGTGGGTAAAAGCATTTGCTACGCAAGCATGAGGTCCCAAGAGGCCGTCCCCTCCCCTCCCCAGTGCTGAGAAGGCAGAAGCAGAACTTCTGGGCTCTCTGGTCAGTGAGTGTAACTGACGACATTGCACACGCTAGGTCAGTGAGATCCTGACTCGGGGAAGTCAGAATGACAGAGGACACCCGACCTGCGCGCACACACACACACACACACACACACACACACACACACACACCATCAATATCTTCCCCACCACGCCATACCAAAGTCCTGGTCCCCTTAGTCAACACTTGTGTCATCGTTTATCTCAACCATCACAGAGACACAAGTGAAGGCCCAGATTATCCTAATTCCAATGATGTAAACTAGAGAATTAATTGTACAGGTGTACAGCCTTCGGACAATCACTTCCAGAATCCCAGGAGAGATGAGTCACATGGGTTTTCTCCAGCTATCTTCAGACTGTCTCCATTTCTCTCTTCCTTTCCTTCCCTTTCCTTCCCCTCCACCCCCTCACTAGCCTGACCTGGGATACCCCAGCCTGAGCTATAGCAGAGATCCTTCTGCCTCTGCCAGCCAAGGGCTGGCACCACAGACATGCCCCCACCACAAAATCTCCATGCCCTTTTTTGGTGCTCTGGAGAAAGGTCTGCTTATTGGTTAGTGTTAGAGAGGAAGTCCTTGTGACTATCAAACTGAGTTTATATTTGAGAGATCAGCCAGACACAATGAAATTCTAACTAGGGGGTCAGGACCCAAAAGGTTAAGAATCAACAGATCTTTGTGTGTTCACTCCCATAGACATATATTCATTCTATGCTCCCATCATGCTCTGTGGATATCAAAAGGAAGACAAAGTAGCTAAAATGTCCCAGCACTAGGGAGGCTAAGGTAGGAAGATCTCTTTGAGTTCTAGCCCAGCCTGGGAATACAAAGTGAGTTCTAGGTCATCCTGAGACCCAGGCCCCAAAACAAAGAATCACACAAACAAAAAATGTGATGTCACACAGTTAAGAGCAATACTCAAGGTGAAATTAAGAAAATACAAGGCATGTAATCAATTAGATGGTGCTTTATTTAATGAAAATTGGCCCTTAAACAGAAGTAGGGATGAAACTGTCTGAAAGGAGGTAACTGCTATGCTTGACTGAAGCTTCCATGGAAAGCTAAAATTTCTCACTTGACTATCTAGAGTTCCAAACGTCAAAAGAGAACATTTGAGAGGCGGGCGTGGTGGCGCACGCCTTTAATCCCAGCACTCGGGAGGCAGAGGTAGAAGGATTGCTGTGAGTTCAAGGCCACCTTGAGACTACAGAGTGAATTCCAGGTCAGCCTGGGCTAAAGGGAGACCCTACCTTGAAAAACAAAAAAAAAAAAAAAAGAGAACATTTGATCTTCCTACCTTAGCCTCCCTAGTGCTGGGACATTTTAGTCTTTGTGACGTCCACAGAGAATCATGGGAGCACAGAATGAATATATGTCTATGTGAGTGAACACACAAAAAGCTGTTGATTCTTAACCTTTTGGGTCCTGACCCCTAGTTAGAATTTCGTTAGCAAAGTATGTACAGAGAGAGGCCACGCATGGGTGCCACATAAGGAAAATAATCTGACACTATATTCCTCACTCACAGGAAGTGGCAAGTCTACAAGTTTAGCAAGCATTTTTTTTTATTATATATGGTTCTACAATAATGCCAAGGATAGCAAAACTGAGGCACTTGCTCCCACATCTGAAGGAAACATTTGATTAAGTTTATAAGTAATGGCAACTTTGGAATTATAAAGTAGAATTGTATTTCAAATTGCTGTTGGAGTTTCTCCTGTTAATAAAAAGTGTTAAAATATATATATTTAAAAATTGGACTAGAGGCTGGAGAGATGGCTCAGCGGTTAAGGCACTTGCCTCCAGTGCCTAAGGCCCCGGGTTCAATTCCCCAGGACCCACATAAATCAGACCCACAAGGTGGTGGCCCTGGTGCTTGCTCTCTCTCTCTCTCTCTCTCTCTCTCTCTCTCTCTCTCTCTCTCTCTCTCTCTCTGCTTAAAAATGATTTTTTTTTTTTTTGGTTTTTCGAGGTAGGGTCTTACTCTAGCCCAGGCTGACCTGGAATTCACTCTGTAGTCTCAGGCTGGCCTTGAACTCATGGTGATCCTCCCACCTCTGCCTCCCAAGTGCTGGGATTAAAGGCGGCATGCGCCACCACGCCCGGCTTGAATATTTTTAAAAATGGGCTAGAAAGATGGCTCAGCAGTTAAGGCACTTGCCTGCAAAGCCTAACATACTGGGTTCATTTCCCCAGTACCCATGTAGAGCCAGATGCACAAAGTGGCACATGCGTCTGGAGTTCATTTGCAGCAGCTTGAGGCCCTGGGGCATCTATTCTCTGTCTCTTTATCTCTGTTTGTGTGATGGTTAGGTTTTGTTGTCAACTTGGATCTTTTTAATTATCTTGGGTAGGTCTCTGAGGAAGTTTATAGGAAGACAGCCTCTCAGCAAGGGGCAGGATGTAAAAAAGCTCAAAGAAGCTGGAAGTAAACATCCTTTCCTGTGTGGGCCATGCAAGAAGGAAATTCCAGAGACTCAGGAAACCATTAAGTCTGGGGTAGAGTTGCAAGACCCCACCCTAAGGCTATATAAAGGGGAAGAAATTCTCTTTGGTCCTCCTGCCTCTTTGCTATTTTGTGTGTGGTGTAGGTGATGGGTTTTTCTCTCTGCTCGATTTTGCTGTTGCGGAACTTCCTCTCAATCTGTAGCTGCAATAAATACTTTCCTCCCCCAAATTGTGCCTGGTTTGAAGATTCATCCCAGCGTCCTGTGGCTGACTACTACAGTTTGCAAATAAATTTTTCTTTTTAATGTTGTTAAACAGACTGGGCTATACTGCTGTACAGAAGCAATCCAGGAAACATACGGTACAATAAACAGTCTTGGGGCTGGGAAGATGGTTAAGGGGGTTAAATGTGCTTGCTGGCCTGGGTTCGATTCCCTACCACCCATGTAAAGCCCAAATGGGGTCCATTTGCAGCTGTTAAGAAACCCTGACATGGTCTCTCTCCTCAACTCATGCAAATAAAATTGAAAACAAACCAATACATAACTAAACAAATAACCCCTTTCCCAAAAATAAAAACTAGCAGTAACATCTACCTCTTAGAGGAAACATTAGTCCATGTGAATACTAAATTGTTGTCTTCTCAAAAACCTCTTGTCATCCTGGGCTAGAGTGAGACCCTACCTTGAAAAAAAAAAAACAAAAACCCCTTTTTAAATTTTTAAAAAATGTTTTTGAGAGGCTGGCAAGATAGCTCAGCAGTTAAAAGCACTTGCTTGTAAAGCCTGATGGCCCTGGTTCAATTCCCAGTACCTATGTAAAGCCAGATGCACAAAGTGGCCCATGTGTCTGGAGTTAGTAGTGGCAGGAGGTCCTGGTGTGCTATACTCACTGCCTGCCTCTGGTTTTCTCTCAAATATATAAAAATATTTTTAAACCGGGCATGGTGACGCACACCTTTAATCCCAGCATTTGCGAGGCAGAGGTAGGAGGATTGCCGTGAGTTCAAGGCCACCCTGAGACTACAGAGTGAATTCCAGGTCAGCCTGGACTAGAGCGAGACCCTAACTCGAAAAACCAAAAAATTTTTTTAAAACAGTATTTTAAAAAACGTTTTGAGAACAGAGCAATGTAGCACAGGCTGGCCTTGAACTCCTAACCCTACTGCTTCCACTTCCCAAGTGCTGGGATTCCCAAGTGTGAGCCACCATACCAGCCGACTCCTTTTATTGAGTATAGAAAACTGATGCCACCATTTGTTTTGATGCTGAACTAGGAAAAAAATTTTTTTCAAGGTAGGGTCTCACTCTAGCCAAGGCAGACCTGGAATTCACTACGTAGACTCAGGTTGGCTTAGAACCCAAAGGCTTGCACCACCACACCCAGCCAAATATTATGCTTTTAAGGGCCATTATTTGGCAATCAAAATTTATATTCTCAAACTAGAGTACTGAGACTGAGTGAAATTTAAATCTGCTTTCCAGGCCAGCTCTGTTGTCTGACACCCCCCCCAAAAAAAAAACCTCTTTAAGAGCGTGACCTATCAAATTGCAAATCATTCCCAGCCAGCCAAGTGCCCACTGCATACAAACTCCAAATACGTGCACTTCTTTGTACATCTGGCTTTACATGGGTACTGGGAAATCAAACTTAAGCCATCAGGTTTTGCAAGCAAGCCCTTTAACCTGAGTCATCTCTCCAGCTCAAGATTTATTTATTTGGAAGCAGAGATATGAGACACAAAATGGGCATGCCAGGGTGTCTAGCCACTATACCACAGGCTTCAGGATTCTGACTGCCTCCCACTGAAGGTGCATTTGGGAACGTAAATGCGTGTGCAATTTATATCTGGTTTTACATGGGTGCTGGGAGCTGATCTCCTGTTGGCAGGCTTGTGGAGCAAGCACCTTGAAGCACGAGCCATCTCCCAGCCCTTTATTATCATGATATAGTCTCACTCTCCAGCCTTGGCTTAGAACTATGTAGACCAGGTTAGCCCCAAACTTTCAGTAACCCCACTTCTGCCTTTCAAGTGCTAGGATTTCAGATGTGTGCTGCCACACCTGGGTCTAATGGAGTGTTTTAAAAAAAAACCTCTCTCTGCTATGGCTTTCTCTGAATATAGGACCAAACCAGTGCAGAGTGACGGCAGCTTCATGTGGTGAGCACATTACAGAGCTCCAGCTCATCTACCATTGTCTGCTTGGGTCATTATCTTATTGTAACGCAGTGATTATAGGTTCCAGGCTTCCTAGTTCCTAATAAAAACCAGCAAATCTAAGTGAAGCAAATATTTTATTTAAATCAGTTGTGAAATCACAATTTATCCAAATGGACATAATGTAACCTTGTTCTTAACAGAAGGGACACAGAAAGGACACAGAGGCACTCCAGGGTCTATCAAAATACCATTTGTAAAGTATGAGACTCGTTTCGTTCTGTGTAGGAATTCGGTCCAGCATATAAGAGTAGAATCAAAAAATTCACAACACATTCTTTCTGCATAACAAGAAACACATCTCTCATGGCCTCAAGCCGAGACACATTCATCAGTTCAAATGACCAACAATTAGGAGGAAAGCTTGAATTTGCTACTGGGGGGAAAAAAAAAAACCACAAAGCTTTTCAACCTCCACTGTATTGTAAAGAAAAATTTCACAGTAGCCAATGAAACATTCTGTATTGTTTCAAAATGCGTTTTATTTAGAGCTCGCTGTGCATAGGAAAGTAGCCGGTTTCAGAGTTCTGCTAAACATGGGTCTAAGTATTAGTGAACCTTAAGAATTGTACCTTCTCGTTGGGAATGTCCTTTCTGGGAGGCTTGGTTATAATTGAGGCTGGGAGCTTCCCAAGGCTTCACTGTGGCTGCGCGCCTGTCAGATATCGTGTGATACAAAAGGCGTGTGCTATGTTGCACACATGTCCTTAGACATTAGGAAAAAATATACAATAGCTACAGGAGGAGGATTACAGAAAACGTATATATAAATACGTAACGAGAAGTAGAACTAGGTATTGGCGACGTCCATTCCAGCTTAAAGAATTTAGGATCTTAAATCAGAAAGATAGTATCAAAGGAAAATCAAAGGTGGTCTTGAAAAAAGGAACCGTTCTCTGGCTCTAGCTCCCGATGAAGCCTCAGGGTTGTCTGGGGGGCACTCTACAAGGGAGGCCAGAGGATGGCCCTGGGCTCCGGCTCTCACAGTTCTGAAATATTGGTCTCAAGGTCCACCAGCAGCATCCTCTGCCATGAAGCATCTTCACATTCTGGTCTTGTGAATATACAATGAGTAACTGCAGAAAGAAAGAAAGAAGCAGGGTAAATCAAAATCTCCTGGGCTGGAGAGATGCCTTAGCGGTTAAGGCACTTGCCTCCAGTGCCTAAGGCCCCGGGTTCAATTCCCCAGTACCCACCCACATAAGCCAGACCCCCAAAGTGGTGGCCCTGGTACATGCTTGCTCGCTCACTCACTCTCTCTCTCTCCCCTTGAAAATGAAATATTTAAAAAAAAAAGAAAGAAGGAAGGAGAGAAAGAGAGAGAGAAGGAAGGAAGGAAAGAAAGAGAAAGAAAGGGAGAGAAAGGGAGAAAGGACTGGGTATGATAGTACACACCTTTAATCCCAGCACTGGAGTGCAGAGGTAAGAGGATCACCTAGTTCAAGACCCATCTGGGACTACAGAGTAAGTTTCAGTTCAGCCTGGGATAGAGTCCTACCTCAAAAAAAAAAAAAAAAAAAAAAAAAACCACCAAAAACATATTTGTTAAGGCTAGGGAGATGGCTTAGTGGTTAAAGAGCTTGCTTGCAAAGCCTATGGGCCCAGGTTCCCCATCACCCATATAAAGCTAGATACAAAAGGTGATGTAAGCATCTGGCAAAAGACCTTGGCATGCCCACCCCCAAACATACAAAATAATTAAAACGCAGGTTAATACTGCTGGTGGGGAAGATCAATTTTCCCCTGAAGAACTATTAGCTAAATTTCAAATAGTCTGATATATAAACTTGTTTCTAGTTACTGAAAACAGCAAAAAAAAAAAAAAAACAAAAAACAAAAAAAAACAAACCCTCCACTAGTTGGAATGGTGCTGAGCACACTATGTATATATGTATGCCCTATGCTTATCACCACGACTGCGACTGCATGGGACAGAGAGTAAAATGAAGCATTATTTCCCATCACCTATAGACTGAAGGGGATTTTGATGAGAAGGAAAATACATGAAGGGCTGGAGAGATGGAATACTGCTTAAAGCCACTGCTTGCAAAACCTGTAGGCCTGGGTTTGACTCCCCAGCACCCACAAAAAGCCAGATGCACAAAGTGGCACATGCATCTGGAGTTTGTTGGCCGAGGCTGGAGGCCATGGTGTGCCCATTCTCTGTGTGTCAAATAACTTTTTTTAAAAAAAAATGAAACGACCCTACATCTTCGTCTAGTTGATAAATTATTTTCCTAAGTGAAGGTTTTGCATAGAGTCTAATTATTAGAACTATATTCCTTTTCCTTTCTAACAAATTTGCCACATAAAGGTATAAAAAGAATACTTTAGCAGGACGCTAACTTACCCAACGTCTTAGGATTCTGTAAATTGGGATTTTGCAGGTTCTCCCTCTTGGTGGTGTAGGTTCTCCGGGTGGGGCTTGTTCTCTGTGTCTGACTCACTGGGCACTTTTCCTATTTCCTGGGCATCTCCCTCCTCCGTTAGCTTTGGCCCATTGGTGTCTGGGGATTCTTTGGTCAGGTCTCCTGAGGTCTCAGCCGAGGTGTCAGCTGGGCTTTCCTCGGGGCCAACAACAGTATCCGCCTTGTCCTCTTCTTTGGGTTCAGATGGTGGCTTCTCTTCTCTTTCTCCTAACTTGGTTTGACCATCGCCTGGTACAGGCTTTGTTCCGTTTCCATCTCCCTCTGCCTCGGATAGGACAGTCACCTCCTCAAACTGCTGGCCATTTACACCGGAACTTTTGAGTTCAACCATCACCATCTTTTCTGAAGGCTCGACCACATTTCTGGAACTGTCAGGAAGGGTTGGTCTCACGGCGTCTGGCTGGGATGCCTCTTGGGCTGTGGTAGTTAAGGTTTCACCTTGAGCCTGACAGGCTGGGTGCCAGCTGTGTTCCTTGTCTAGTGTCTGTCCAGCTCCCTGGTCATCAGCTGGCACCAAGGGAATCTGCGTGTGCAGGGTGGATGCACACTTCTCAGGGGCCATTTCTTCTGTATGCACAAATTGGTCAATGGCTGTCTGAATCACATTTTGCACAAGCTTACTGCTCTCGGCCTGGAGGTCTCCATCGCTGGCCACTCTCTCTCTGCCACCCTGACTGTCAACCTGCTCATCTTCATCGGACCCCTCTTTCTGGGATGTACTTCTCTCTCCTTCTAGGTGCGAATGCAGGGCATCCCCAGGAGTGGCAGATACTCCTACTGACAAGGACCTGGCCTCAGACTTGGGCCCCGTGGGCACGGCTTCGTCTCGAGGCTCCGGAGCCCCATCTTCAACTTCTTCGGAGGATTTCTGGGCCGTTATTAAAAGTGCACCTGCAGACGGCAACGTTTCACCTGTTTCTGGAATCTTGTCAGTTTCCAAGACCTTCTCTGCATCGGAGCTCTGTACTTGAACCTCTAAGCACGCACCTTCCTGTTGGTCTGGATGAGGACGGCTTTCTTCCAGAAGGCTCTCGTCCTTTCCCCTTTCTGAGTCGGGCAGTTCAGCTGTCTGGACCAGTTGCTGATCGGCTTCCTCGCACGGGGGAGCAGCTGCTTTCTGCTCAGGCTCCTCGCTCTCTTGCTCTGGCTCTGCCTCGGGCTCCTCCCTTTCTAGGTCAGCTCCCCTCTCTGTCTGCTCTGGGCCTGGACTCTGGAGTTCCACATTCTCACTCTTATGACACTCTGCTCCTTCAGACACTTCGCCATCGAGGGGGACCTCGGCGATCTTTTCCTCACTGCCGGTTCCTTCTGTGGGTGCAGACCCTTCAAGACCTTCAACACACGGTATGTCTTTGACCCCATCATCGGCAAAATGGCCCACCTCAGTCTTACACACGACAGGTGTGACAGCCCCCACTGGGAACGCTTGCTCTGTGTGTCCTAAAACATCTCCTGTTCTGGGTGGCTCCTCTTCTTCCTGGGATTGACAGGTAGAAGGTGCTGGAAGCCCCTCTTTCTGGGCAGGGGCTGTGTCGGCCTCTGTGATCTGGGTCATATCACCGTGGCTTTCAATGGCCACATCTTGCTGCATTGTGTCTACGGCTTCTAAATCTGCTACAGGGGTGCTTCCGTTGGTCTCGCTGTCTGTCAAGGTTTCAGATGAGTCAGGGGGCACAGCCTGTTCTTGGGACCTGACCCCATCCAAGGCTTCAGTTTGCAAAGTGGTGGCAAGCTCCCTGGACTCTACACTGGCTGTGGCCTCAGGGACTTCAGTGCTCTGCACCACGACAGAGCCTTGTGTGACGGGTTCAGAGTCAGTTTCTTGCACGGGTACTTTTGACACTAGATCACCACTGCTCGCTCTCTCCAGACCTATGGCTTCAGAAACCTCTTCTGTTTCCTCCACCTTCTCCAGTACTTTCAGCCCTGCTTTCTGCATGGTTGGAATGGCAGCTTCGGGCCCACAGGTACCCAGCCGCCCAGGTTCCTCTTTCACTTTTTCCGCAACTGCCTGCAGGACAGCTTGGGTCCGCCGCTCCTGTTCCTCTATGTCTGGCACCCCGCCTTCCACCTCTTGAACTGGGGTGGCTTCTTCGGTGGTGACCGGGGAGTCGGTTAGCTGAGAGACGGCTGACACCATGTCTGTGGTCTCTTCTGCTCCCGATGCTTCTGTGAGTTCTCCGGTGCCAAGCGCCTCCGAGGTTTCTGCAGCGGTCACGGCTTCGGAAGTCAATTCCACCTCACTGGCCACGGTGTCATCAGGGGCCGCTCTACTCTCCGGTGACATCTGGGTGACCACGGGAGCTTCTTCTGCGATGATGTCTCTTGCAGTAACCTGAGTCATCGACGGTGTGGTTTCATCATCTGCTTGCTCAGGAGGTTCTGTCACAGACGTGGATATCCAGGAGGGAGACCGCTCCTCAACACTGGCGACAGCCCTCATCCCATCGATGACGGCCACACTCACCGTGTGAACAAGAGTCTTGCTAAGCTCTTCAGACACGTACACGGGCACGGGTTGCTCGGATGTCTGGGCACTTTTCTGAGCTTCTGTCTTCTCCCTTTCTACGGCGTCATACTCAGACAGAGGGACAACGGCCGGGACCTCGGAGTCATCTTCGTTGATTTCTGCCGGCCCTATGTCTTCCGCAGTGGCCTGCTCGGGCTTCCCATCCGCCCTCTTCTTCCGCCGTCCAGGAATCAATTTCTTAATTGAAACCCAAGACTCTTCCTTCCCGGGTTCCGCGTCAGAGGCCAAATGCTCCACTCCAGAGTCTTCGATTTTTTCCTCCAGTTTCGTCTTGGATTTTTTCCTTGGTGTAACTAATCTTTTAAATGACTCCCAGGTGGAAACACCCTCTCCTTCAGAAGGGCTTCCAGCCTGCTCGGGCGAGGAACTTCCTTGCCCTTGATCATGGTCCTGGGAGCCAGCAGGGATGGCATCAGGTCCCGGTTCCTTGTCCTTGCTGGCCTCCTCTGCTTGGTGCCCATCTCCTCCTGTGGTTCTGGGCCCTCCTTCGTCATCCGAAGAGGACGTTTTCCTGGCTCTCTTCTTGGACGACCCCACACAGATCAGTGCCTCCCAAGACACTGAAGTATCCACCTTGCGCTTCGGTTCTTCGGGCTTTTGCTCATCGCCAACTGCTTTGGCTTCTTCTTGCAATTCCGAGGCAGCGCTCTCTGTGGAGGACAAGGTGGCACTCTTCACCTTGTCCATTTCTTCTTCCTTGTCACTTTCGGAAGGCCTTCGGACCCGCTTCTTGGGTGTGACCATCTTTTTGAAAGATGCCCATGGAGTAATACCTTCTCTCTTCTTCTCTCCATCAGAAGTGGCTCCTTCCTCGACTTCCCCTTCCTGGGGTCCTTCTGGGGCCCCTTTCTCTAGACACGTGATCTCTTCAGGCTCGTCCGGAGAGGAGGCAGAGCTCTCGCCCTTCTGCTCATCAGGGCTCTCGGGAGCATGCTCCCCTGGCTCTTCGTCTCCTCCTCCTCGCTTCCCCTTCTGCTTCTTCCCAGAGAGCTTCTTCAAGCCGCCACTGCTGAACAGCTTCTTCAGGGGGCTCCCCTGCGCCTTGATTCTCTCCTGAGAGCACAGCATGTCCACCTCACTGACGAGGCCCTCGGGCTGCTTGGGTGGCACTTTGTCCTCAGGACTGAGATCGGTCAGCTGCGTGTGGTCCCCTCCTGACACACACACGTCTCTGGCCTTCCCGGGCTCCTGGGTGGGTTCAGGGTCTTCCTGGGGTTCAGTGTTTGTCTCGGCCAGCTTCTCGGGGGGCAGCGAGTCGACCGTGACAGTGGCCGTGTCTTCCACACCTGCTCCGTGCTCCTCCGTCGTCTTCTCCCCAGTGCTGACATGGACTTCCGCGACGACTTCTTGCTGGACTTCTATTTTGTCATCAAAGACTTCTGATGCCAAGGGAGCACACCTCTCCTCGGAGTCTCCCTGAGGACTTCCGACCCGATCATCCAAGGGCAAGTCCACCTTCTCAAAGTCGCCGGACAGCCTGGCCTGGTCCACGCCTTCTGCAGGCTCCTGGGCGCCATCGGCTGCCTTTTCAGTGTCTTCGGTGTCACCCTTTTCCAGTTCTGGTTCCTTTTTCTTCTCCGAAGCTTCCAGATCCTCTTCCTTTGGCTTCCGGAAGCTGGTCTTCTTGCGCCAGCCGGCCCAGCCTTGAGTGAAGAACTTCTTGAAGGGGGACGCGGTGTCATTGGTGACAGGGCTGCTTGGCGCCTCTGGAGACTTGGCCGGTTCTTTCTCTAGCTTTTCTTCACCTCCCTCGGTCACTTGGCCAGAGTCGGCCTGAGGAGGACTTTGTGTGTCCCCCTGCTCTTGCTTGGGGGTGTCTTGGGGCTTCTCTGGGGCCTGCTGCTGCTCACTCTCCTTGCTCTCCATGCTGGGCTCCTGGTGGTCTCCAGCCCCGAAGGACTCCTCTGTGCCCACGTCTTCATCTTTCTTCACAGTGAGTAACTGGACGGTGTCAGATTTCTCGTTCTTATCCTTCTTCACGGTGAACTTAAAGCCGACGAACTTGAACACTTTCTTAAAGCCGACATCATTAGTCTGGGACTCGGTGGGTGGTGTGACCTCTTCCGAGGCAGCGATCTGTTCGAGCACTTCAGGGGTTTCCTCCTGCCCATCCGGGGTGATGTCATCAGCAACTGCTTGCTTGGCAGCCATTTCTATCTCTGGATCTTTTTCTCTCACATCTTCTGACTCTCTCTGTCCAACTATTAATAAAGGAGGAGAAAAAGGGAGAAAGATTTAGTCCAAAAAAATTTTTTTTAATTAAATGTTCAGATTTCTGTAGGGAAAAGGCTGTGACCAGTACTTGAGTATCTGTTTCTCTGTCCTCAAATTAATGTCTATTCTGAAATGTCATTTATCTACTCATACTTTATTGGGGGGGGTTAAATATCAGCCCTAGCAGATGCTGCATGTAAATTGGTAGCCAGTAATGACTGCAATACAGATGATTAAGACTTGTGAAAAAAGACTTGTGTAAATAGAGAGCTCTGTGATGCTTTAATTTGTATATGCAATTATAATCAGCAAATTATAAGACTATAAACCTTTGTTTTTTAAGTTCATTTTCACTTTTTCTAAGGGGAGGGTTCAAGGTAGGGTCTCATTCATTATGTAGTCTCAGGGTGGCCTTGAACTCACAGCAATCCTCCTACCTCTGCCTCCCGAGTGCTGGGATTAAAGGCATGTACCACCAAGCCTGGCTTCTATTTATAATTTCTTTCTTTCTTTTTTTTTTTTTTTTGGTTTTTCGAGGTAGGGTCTCACTCTGGCCCAGGCTGACCTGGAATTCACTATGTAGTCTCAGGGTGGCCTCGAACTCATGGTGATCCTCCTACCTCTGCCTCCTGAGTGCTGGGATTAAAGGCGTGCGCCACCATGCCCGGCTCATTTTCACTTTTTTAATCACTGTTTATTGCACCATTGGTTTCATAATATGAACACCATACACTGAACAGAGCTCATGTTAATAGTGTGGCATTTAGGTGTTTAGAAATACTTTTGGTTAACTTGATGCAAAAATACTCGATGGCATTATAACTCTAAAATTGAATTTTTTGGGGGGGTCCCTAATATGTATCCTGTCTTTTTATCTGAAGTAATAAACGTGATCTTGAAAAATGCCTGAATCAAAAAAAAATTAAATGTATTGAAACCATGACCAATTGACACTCTGGGCACTACTATCAAGATAAGATCAGGTCATATGGATATTTGTAAATGGTAAACAGACTGGGCCATGTCTGCTTCTTTCATATCACCTTCAATAATTCCTGTTCTCAGGCTGGAGAGATGGCTCTGCGGTTAAGGCACTTGCTTCCAGTGCCTAAGGCCCTGGGTTCAATTCCCCAGGACCCACATAAACCAGACCCACAAGGTGGTGGCCCTGGTGTGTTCTCTCTCTCTCTCTCTCTCTCTCCCTCTCCCTCTCCCTCTCCCTCTCCCTCTCCCTCTCCCTCTATCTCTGCTTGAAAATGAATAAATAAAATATTTAAAAAAATAATTCCTGTTCTCTGTTCCCTTGGACATCAAGAAATTAGTTACAGCACTGGGTGTGGTGGTGCATGCCTTTAATCCCAGTACTCGGGAGGCAGAGGTAGGAGGATCATCATGAGTGGCTACCCTGAAACTACACAGTGAATTCCAGGTCAGCCTGGGCTAGAGTGAGACCCTACCTCGAAACCAAAAAAGAAAAAAGAAATTAGTTACATATCCTTTAGTCCCGTAGGTGGGCCAATCTGATAGTGCACTTAGTACTACAATCTTAAATGTGATCACACACCACACCCTTGTTTTCAACTACAACCTGCCAAGCTTTAGATATAATTCCCACTTTGTGGTAAATAATAATGAGATAACAGCTATGTTAATTAGTTTGACTAATACATAATTTGTACACTGAGCCATAAACTTGGGTGCCCCCCTTCAGAACCATGAGGCAAAAAATATTTCTATTCATTATTTTTAAAAAAATGTACATTGATTAAAAACATCACTGTATTCCAGAAATGTGCATAACTATTATTTTTCAATTTTAAAACTATAAAAAAAAAACCTGAAAACATTTCAGAGAGAAATTTAAAGAAAAAAATTTTAAATCTCATTTTGTTGTTGTTTTTGAGGAAGGCTCTCACTCTATCTAGCTCAGGCTGACCTGGAACTCACTCTGTAACCCCAGGCTGGCCTTGAACTCATGGTGAACCTTCTAACCTCAGCCTCCTTGGTGCTGGGATTAAAGGCGTGTGCCATCACATCCAGTTTAAAACCTTATTTGGATTAGAAATATATTTCCTAAAGGAGTTCTTTCTTTCTATTTTATTTATTTATTCGTAAGCAGAGAGATACAGACAGAGAGAAGAGTATGGGTGTGCCAGAGCCTCTAGTCACTGCAAACAAACTCCAGATGCATGCGCCACTTTGTGCATCTGGCTTACATGGGTACTGGGGAATTGAACCAGGGTCCTTAGGACCTGGAGGCAGCCACTTTAACCGCTGAGCCATCTGATCAGCCCCATTTTTTTCTTTCTTGCTCATTTTAAAATATGCCATTTTGCTGGTGCACAACTATGCTCCAACACTTGGGAAGCTGAGGCAGGATTGTGAGTTCAAACCTAACCTGGGTTATATAGCAAGACCCTGTCACCTGATAAGAAAAAAAATTATATATGTGCTCTCTATATGCCAACTTTAAACTTGCCTCGAACTCACAGCAATCCTCCTACCTCTCCTCCAGAGTGCTCTTATTAAAGGTGGGGACCACCAGGTGGTTCTTTAACCTTTTTTTTTTTTTTGGTTTTTCGAGGTAGGGTCTCGCTCTAGCCCAGGCTGACCTGGAATTCACTATGCAGTCTCAGGGTGGCCTTGAATCATGGTGATCCTCCTACCTCTGCCTCCCAAGTGCTGGGATTAAAGGTGTGCGCCACCACACCCGGCTTCTTTAACCTTTTTTGTACGTTAGAGGAAACCTTAATTCCCTGACATTGGGAAGGTAAGCTTGCATAGCCACTTCTATGAAAGCTAGTATGGAAGTGTCCCCAAAAATATAAAAGTAGAGGACTGGAGATGGCTTAGTAGTTAAGGCGCTGGCTTGAAAGCCTAATGACCAAAGTTCAATTCCCCATTAACCACATAAAGCCAGATGCACAAAGTGGCTCATGCATCTGGAGTTCATTTGTAGTGGCAAAAGGCCCTGGAGTGCCCATTCTCTCCCTGTGTCTCTGTCTCTTCCTGCTTGCAAATAATAATAATAAAACTAGAAGTAGAACCAACAGACAATTCAGCTCTACCACTCACAGGCATATGTACACAGGACTTTAAGTCAACAGACCACAGAGAAACTTGCACATCCGTGTTTATCACTCACTGCACTGCTCACTACAGCCAGGATATCCAAACAGCCTGGAAGTTCATTAACAGATGAATAAAGTATGGTGCATATACACAATGGAATTATAGGCAGCCATTAAAAAAATCATGACATTTGCAGAAAACTGGATGCAACTGGAAATTATGTTAAGCAAAATAAAGCTGACTCAAACAAATATGGCCCTATCTATATAAGGAACCTTGCCTGCAAAGCCTAACCACCTGGGTTCAATTCCCCAGTACCCATGTGAAGCCAGATGCACAGAGTAGCTCATGCATCTGGAGTTTGTTTGCAGTGATTAGAGGGGATCAGTCATTCATTCATTTCCCCTCCCTTCTCATCTGTCTCCTTGCAAAAAAAAAAAATACATACATACATACATACATACATACATACATACAAATACATATAAATTTACCAGAGGCCAGGCATGGCACATGCCTCCTAGAAGGGGCAGGAGGAGCACTGTGAGTTTGAGGCCAGCCTGAGACTATATAATGAATTCCAGGCCAGCCTAGGCTAAAGTCAGACCCTACCTCAAAAACAAAAAAAGCTAGCTGTAGCCAGGTGTGGTGGTGCAAACCTTTAATTCCAGCACTTGAGAGGCAGAAGTAGGAGGATCACCATTGAGTCTGATGCCAGCCTGAGACTCCATAGTAAATTCCAGGTCAGCCTGGACTAGACCCTACCTCAAAAAGCAAACAAACAAAAACCAAAATTAAAGTATTATGAACACTCCAATTTTATTTGCATGGGGGCAGGCACCAGGGTATTGGTAAACAAATGTCATTCCCATGTCCCACTTTACATGGGTGGCTGGAGACTTGAACCTAAGGCATCAGGCTTGCAAGCAAGTGCCTTTAACCATCTCCCCGATTCCCTAATTAATTATCAAAAGCCACTGAAATAAAAGAGCAAGTTTCGGGCTGGAGAGATGACTCAGAGGTTAAGGCACTTGCCTCCAGTGCCTAAGGCCCTGGGTTCAATTCTCCAGGACCCACATATGCCAGACCCATAAGGTGGTGGCCCTGGTGCGTGCGCTCTCTCTCTCTCTCTCTCTCTCTCTCTCTCTCTCTCTGTATTTCTCTGCTTGAAAATGAATAAAATATTTAAAAAATAAATAAATAAAAGAGCAAGTTTCTACCCATTCTTATTAGAAGCTGACACTGTGATGTCCACAAGGATTTCTAACACAACCCAAGAGATGCGGCCTTCCTCTATTAAAAAAAAGTTATCAGGATTTCGGGATACTACAGGAAAAGTTGAACACCATAACAGATTAGTACAATTCTACCGCAGGCACAAAGGTAAGTTAAACATCTTGCCACAAGCCTGCTCTCTGCAGTCAGGGAGCCTGGGGAGAACGTGGGGGTCCAATGCACCATTCTCCTCCTCAATCTGAGTTTCAATTAGAGAGGTTTGTCTTTCTAACTGAGTCAAATGGAGAGATGAGGAGAGATGCCAACTACTTACTGATCTGGCTTAGCAATAGTCAGGTAACTGCTTTATACATTTAAGAGCCTAGAAGGCGGCTCCTTTGAGCTAAGTGAAGCCCTAGACGCCACCAACCCTTGCTCATCCAGCGGCTGCTCTGTCTCAGGATCTGTCTACAAGGAGGGTCTGCGCCCACGCTGAGCTTCTGCTGCTTAACCAGGTGGGCCTGGCCGAGGGGCCTGGAGAAGCCAGTCTTTTCAGCTACCTGAGCTAGTGGCCTTCAAGGCCGGTTAAATCAGGTGCCAACAAGACAGAGAAACGCCCTCGCGCAGGGGAACCTATGCACCCCCGGCGCATGCGCACTTTGGGGCTAACCCCCCCCCCCCATAGATGGATTCCTGTCTGGCTACAGACTGCCACCCTTTTCCAGCCAAAACTATGTCCCTCGAGGCTATGACCCCTGCAGCCCGCTTCTGGGCTGCTCCTGGGCTAGAAATCCATCTCATCTCCAGGTTAGGCTGGGTCAAGTTCAAGTGCAGCGAGCCCTGGATGTGGTCCCCATCCGCATCCCTGGCAGCTCTTTGCAGCCTGGGTCTCAAGGTCACGGTCACGGCTCGCAGCTGCGGCGGGCGGCCGCCAGAGGGCGCGCTACTCACAGCAGAAGTTACTCCACCAGGGCATGGTGTCCACGGGCGGGCGGGGCGGCCCACGAGGACCGGCCAGCCCCTCCCGGATGCCCCCATCGCGGGGCACCAGCTGCCTGCGGGGTGGGCGCTGGCAGGGCACTGGACCAGGGGCTCCCCTGGACACGACACGTCACAGAGGCTGCCAGGCGACCAGGGAAAGACCCTCGTGGAGACCACTCCCAATCCTGCCCAGCTGGACGCTGCAAGACCCTGCTGCTGGGTCCCCCATCGGCTGTGCTGGTGGGTCTGAAAACTCACTCTGCAGGGCAGCAGGAACCCGGGGGGAGGGTCTGGCTCGGCTGTCAAGGAGCCTAGAGCTTGAAGGCTGAGCTCACCTGGTCCTTCCTTCCAAGGGGCTTATGGGGGCGGGGGTGACTTCAAAGACTGGCTACAGTCGCTTGAAGGAGAGTTTGTCTTGGCTTTTAAATTTTTATTTTTTATTTATTTTTGGGGGGGCGGGGTTGAAGTAGGGTCTCGCTCTGGCCCAGGCTGACCTGGAATTCACTACGTAGTCTCAGGGTGGCCTTGAACTCATGGTGATCCTACCTCTGCCTCCTGAGTGCTGGGATTAAAGGCGTGGGCCACCACGCCCAGCTCTTAAATTTTTATTTTTTAAAATATTTTTATTTATTGATAAGCAGAGAGAGAGATGCGACAGAGAGAATGGGTGTGCCAGGGCCTCCAGCCTCTGCAAATAAACGCCACAGGAATGTGCTACTTTGTGCATCTGGCTTTACATGGATACTGGGGAAGTGAACCCCAGTCATTAGGCTTTGCAGGCAAGCATCTGAACTGCTGAGCCATCTCTCCAACCCTGTTTGGCTTTTGTTTTTCCAGTTAAAGTCTTCCTCTAACCCATGCTGACCTGAAATTCACTATGTAGTCTAGGGGTGGTCTAGAACTCACAGCGATCCTCCTACTTCTGCCTCCCTTAATTCTGGGATTAAAGATGTGAGCCATCCTGCCAGGCTTCGTTTTGGCTTTTTTGAGGCAGGGTCTCACTCTAGTTCAGGCTGGACTTCAACGCCATGATGGTTCTCCTACCTCAGCCTCTCCAAGTGTTGGGATTTCAAGGTATGAGCCAACATGCCCAATATGAAAAATGGCCGTTTCTTATAATTCTAAACATATTCTTACCCTATGAGACCATCATGATCATGGTGATCATGGTGCTTGGTATTTATCCAATGAGTTGAAGACTTATCCACGGGAAGAACTACACATGGATATCTGCTGCCCCAAGTCGGAAGTAAACAACACGCCATGCTGCCTGTCATTCTGCGTTGTGAGTGGGTGAACTGTGGGGCAAACATACAATAGCATGGCAGACGCATAAGACTAGCTCCGAAGAAAAAGGCACAAGCTATAAAAAGACAGGGAGAAGCTTAAGTACGTAATGCTAAGTGAAAGATGCCAGTCTGAACCGCTACCCAGTGTGGTTCCAACTCTGCCATTCTAGAAGGGGCAAAACCAAGGAGAAGGTAGAAAGACCACTGGTTACCAGGGATTGCCCGGGAAAGGAGAGCTTTTTAAGCAGAGAAAGAAACCATGCTTTCCAGTGCTCTGATGGAGCGCACGCACACATCAGGCTTCAGTCAAAGGCCATGCACACCACCAAGAATGAGGTGAGCCCCACCGTACTCTATGGAGGACCGGTGCTGAATCGTCCAAGTAGTTTCATCATATGAAAATGGGCCATTCTGGGAGGGGATGTTGACAGTGAAGACCATGTGTGTTGGGCAGGGAGCAAGGGACACATGGGAACTCTGGCTAAATTTATTAGGAACCTAAAACTTCTCTATAAAAATAAAAAAATTAAACTCTGTGTGTGTGTGTGTGTGTGTGTGTGGCGAGGGAGGTGGGGGAGATATGCCATAATCTCTTGCCACGGAAAATGCCAGACACAGGCTCCACGTTTGGGCCTCTGGTTTTATGTGGGTGCTAGAGAAATGAACCCAGGCCAGGAGGCTTTGGAAGCAAGTGCCCAAAAGTGTTTTTCTAAAATGTTTTGGTGTTTGAGTTTTTGCTTTTGAGACAGGGTCTCGTGTAGCCCGAGCTCTCCTTGAAATCTTTCAATAAATATATTTATTTGGAGACTGAAAGAGGGGAGAGAGAGAGATAAAAGTACGGGCAAGACAGGGCCTCTTGCCACTGCAAACCAACTCCAGGCACATGCACCAATCTGTGCATGGGTTTACGTGGGCACTGGGGAGGCTGAACCCAGGCTGGCAGGCTTTGCAGACAAGCGCCTTTAACCACTGAGCCATTTACTTCTGCCTCCACCTTCCAAGCTCTGGAATTACAAGCTCATGTCACCACACCCAGCTTTTTAGATAATTTTTGTAGATTCCCAATCAGTGATCTACAGACAACTTAAAACACAGAAAAGAGAACCATCTATAAAGACAATGTTCAAAGATAATCACAATTAACATTTATGGCTTTTTTTCCAGATGAAGCTGTTCAATGGTCTTCAATGACATAATGTCTGCATGCATTATTATTTTTTTAATATTTTATTTATTTGAGAGAGAGAGAGAGAGAGAGAGAGAGAGAGAGAGAGAGAGAGAGAGAGAGAGAGAGAGAGAGAGAGAGAATATGGGCACACCAGGGCCTCCAAGCCACTGCAAATGAACTCCAGACACAAGCGCCCTCTTGTGCATCTGGCTGTATATGGGCACTGGGGAATCGAACTCTGGTCCTTCTACATTGCAGGCAAATGCCTTAATTGCTAAGCCATCTCTTCAGCCCAGCATGCATTATTTTTGTCACTTTGTCCCTATAAAGTTTGGTCTGATCTTCCACTGTCTTATTCACACGGATGACGTCAGTATCCAAAACCCTGATGAAGTTCTGGACAGAAGAGGGCAGTGTTGACCAGCCTCAAGGCTGCTGAGTGAGACCCGAATCTCATCAGCACAGGGAGCCTGGGCGGAATTTCAAAGTCAAAAAAGCTGAAAGTCATTTTTATAATTCTAACTTCCAACGCAACAATTCCCATGGTCCGACTGGACAGGAAGAGGCCCATCTGAAAGGCTGACTGCTGAAGCCTCGGTGTATTGAATACTTTCTTGGTCCCCAAAACGTGTTTCTGGATGGGTTTAGAGGGACCCTTCCTTACTGCAGCTCTCGCAGTCCTGCTGCTCTGAAGAGCCCATGGGTGACGCAGTAAAGCCTCAAATCATTGACAGACACTGAGGTACCGCCGGGCACGACCTGTGTCACAGAGTGGGCAAGGTGTTCACCTGGCAGCATTTTCCATCTTTTTTTAAAATATTTTATTTATTCATTTTCAAGCAGAGAGAGAGAGAGAGAGAGAGAGAGAGAGAGAGAGAGAGAGAGAGAGAGAGAGAGAATGCACCAGGGCCACCACCCTGTGGGTCTGGCTTATGTGGGTCCTGGGGAATTGAACCCAGGGCCTTAGGCACTGGAGGCAAGTGCCTTAACTGCTGAGCCATCTCTCCAGCCCCATTTTCCATCTTTCTTTGTCTCTGCTGCCCATCTGTCTTCTCCCACCCACAGAGGCTGAAAAGGACGGGAAAGACTATAATTATAATCCCTCCAAGAGTCCACACAGCGACCCCGCCACCCCAAACACTGTCCCCTGTGCTTCCTGCTTTGTGCCCACAGGTTTTTACACACCTACCATTAACAACATCCCATGTTTTATCTCCAAAGAACATCTCCTCCACAGAAGCCAAGTACAGTGTGATTCAGCCAGAATCAGATTACAAATATTTTTGGGGGGGTGAGGGGTGGGGAGGGAACAATGCCTCTGAGCTGGATATACAGCTCTCTTCTTTGTCCTTATTCTCCAAACACAACATCTGTTTATATCATATCAAGTATCATGTGTAACTGAGAGACGATCAAGTATATGGGGTGGTGGCGCACGCCTTTAACCCCAGCACTCAGGAGGCAGAGGTAGGAGGATGGCAGTGAGTTCAAGGCCACCCTGAGACTACATAGTGAATTCCAGCCTGGGCTAGAGCAAGACCCCACTCTAGCTCCATTTATTTGAAAAACTAAATAAAAAATAAATAAATACACAAGCAAACAAATAAGTATATGGGAGGACTGCATAGGCTGTATGTAAACAAAATGTTATTTTTTTTTTTAATAAGACTTGAGCTTCCATATAACTCCGGGGTCCTGGAACCTATAATTAGTTTTGTTTTTGGTTTTTTTCACTTTAGAGGTTAAAAGAGAAAAAAATAAGTATCTTAATATTTTACAAATTATTTTTAAATCCAAACTTAGCCGTCAGGTTTTATTGACACATGTTTTTTGACAGAAAAAAAAAAGCACAATGTTGCAGAAACTATAACTTTTACATTTTTTGGGTGGAGGGGAGTAAGCAGTGCTCTCGGTTCAACAGGACAGCTTACTGCGACATCTGGAATTGGTTAATGTCCCCGATTTGTAGCATTGTCCTGGAATTTTTCCAGGAATTCTCTGCATTCTAAATCCACCCCTTATATCCTAACACACCCAACTTCGATTGTTCTAAAGCTCATCTGGCAGGAAACCTCCAAACAGCGACGTTTTCACTGAGATTCCAACTCAGAGAACAAAACCTTGTACAGAACATTCATGGGACACATCATCGCTCTGACAGTCACGGTGCCAGGTCCTTTAAAACACCTGGGCAGGCATGTTAACACTGCTCCTGGCCAGATGAGAGCCCCAGGTAAAGGACTGAGCCAGGAGACCCTTCCTTTCAGGGCCAAGGGAAAGTGAGCAAACAGCTCAGCAGAGTTATAGACAGGAAACCCTCACCATGCCCGAGTCCACACCTGACAGGTGGTAACAGCAAAGATATCCACTGGTCTTCAGCCCACAGCCAACCATGTGCAGGACTGGAGTGTTTTCTTCAAAATCATTTGCTCTATCTAGAATATGCCTGAATGGCAGAGGATTCTTTCCCAGTCTGGTCTGTCTGTCTGTCTTCTTAGGTTTTATATGCTTGTGTTTTTCTTGAGAATTTTGCCCGGGCTAACCTGGAACTCTGTAGTCCCAGGCTGTGCCTTACAGTGCCTCCCTGAGTGCTGGGATTAAAAGCTTGCACCAGTGGGCTGGAGAGATGGCTCAGCGGTTAAGACACTTGCCTCCAGTACCTAAGGCCCTGGGTTCAATTCTCCAGGACCCACATAAGCCAGACCCACAAGGTGGTGGCCCTAGTGCATTCATATTTCTCTCTCTCTTTCTCTCTCCTTGAAAATGAATAAAATATATTAAAAAAAGCTTGCACCACCATGCCTGGCCAGGGTATTAATTCATTTAGACAGGGTCTCATGCATTCCAGGCTAAGTGGTCTCAAACTCACTGTGTAGCCAAGCTTGAGTTTCTGATGTCCTGCCTCTACCTATGGAGTGCTGGGGATCAGGACTTTGTGCATGCTAGGCAAGTTATATCCCCAGCTGTATTTTGTTTGTTTATGAGACAAGGACTCACTCAAGACTGGCCTTGAACCCTCAGTGACCCACCAAATGCTAGATTACGGGCGTTAGCCACCGTGCTGGTTCCCTCATTTACAGAAAAGAATAATGTTACCCCACCTACCCACAATGCTTGCCAAGTATCGACGTTATCAGTTAATCTCAAAAATATGTGGGAGTTAAGGAAAATAGAACAGATGTTTTTCTAATTCAGAATGAAAAGTTTTTACACTGCTATGTATGCATTACAGAAGGGGACCCCTCTGTTACCATGTCAAAAATCACCCATTTTCTAGTCTCTGGGCTAACCAAAGGAGACCTCCGAAGTGACAGTGCCACAGCATTGGAATAATCTATCATGTCCTAGCTCATGTTTGGGTGCAGAGAATTTGGGGTGCTGGTGTGAGGTGGGAAGGAAGGGGATAATGGTTCCTAGTCTACTTCCAGAAACGAAGAGTCTAACAGTCTTCCCTCCCACCCTCCTCTTCCTCAACAATCCCTGCAGGGTGGGTAGTGATATCCTGAGGCACAGCCCACCCCTATACTGCCAGTGAACAAACAATAACCTTGCTGAGGAGGGGATATAACACTCTAACCTATTTCAAATAAATACAGAAATAATAAAATTATAATAATGACGTTCCTGCAAACACTGTCAATCCTGCTAATGGGCTGCAAGATTTAAGTTCTATCCTCACCTATAGTGGTGATGACAGAAACTCTCTTCCTCTTGATAAAAGGGGTAATCCCAAATCACAAAGATCACTGATACTTACCAAGCCTTCCTACCCACTTTTAAAGCCTTTATGGCTTTTCAAGATTCTGACCAACTATTTCAAGACAAGAAATCCTCCTTGTCTGTTAATTTACAGAGGAAAAAGGCAAGGACCCTAAAATAGCCTTTTATTTATTTTTTTACTTCCTTCACCAATGGAATGTTTGCTTACCATTCAATTTTTGTGCAGCTTCTTTTTTTAAAAAATATTTTATTTATTCATTTTCAAGCAGATAGATACAGAGAGAGAGAGAGAGAGAGAGGGAGGGAGGGAGGGAGGGAGGGAGAAAGAGCCACCACCTTGTGGGTCTGGCTTATGTGGGTCCTGGGGAATTGAAACAAGGGCCTTAGGCACTGGAGGCGAGTGTCTTAACCGCTGAGCCATCTCTCCAGCCCATGTGCAGCTTCTTATAACTAGCAAAAAGAGCAAGGCTGCCACATTCTCCACGCACACTGTCATAAAAGTATGATCCAAAAAGAAACAGGTCCAATCACTGGCGATTCCTTAAAGCATTCCCTCTTATTTAATTACTCCGCTGGGATGATGGAACTATTATGCAAAGCCTACTGTGGGAGTTTATTAAACCCCAATCCCTGCTAAAGAGGCTCACTCTCTAGCCCACAAGAAACTCTGCATGTGACAAATTAATCAAACAGGGAATTTACTAAATATACTATACACAAAGAGTATACCAAGAAAAAACAACAAACGGAAATCCCGAAGGCCCCACCCTCAGCTACAACTTCAGCCTTTGTGGGGACCCAGCACTTACACATTCATTCATGTAAAAAATAAGGGACTTGCGGTGGGGGTGGGTGGAGAATTTGGTTTTTCATTTGCATATCTATTAACAGTTTGAGGTGTCACAAACTTCACGCTGGTGGGTGGCAAAAGGGTTAGCCAAGTTAACTTGAGGAAAAGAACCTGAAAGAAATCTCAAGAGCAGACAGGCTCAGCTATAGGAAGCAAACCATGTTAGTTTAGCTAAAACGTTGACATTCATTTTAAAGTTCCACAGGACAAGGCGTTGCCGGCGTGGTTTCACTGAGAAGATGCTGGGGTCCTAAAACTCCACATATAGGTTTGGTAACATGGATCCCTAACGTTTACATAAAAGCCGAGTGTAAATGAGCACAGCTAGTGCTAATGTAATCTAAGTGCATTCCAACAGCCCAGGGCAGGTTAGCAGCCTTTCTAGAGGCAGGTGTTAAACATTACACTTCGTGAGCTTCTACGTCAACACCCATCACTTACTGCAGACCTAAATCTTGAGCCTGAGATAGACCTCAAACTAGCAAGCACTTAAACATGGGCACTCTTTTGATGATGACCACAGACGGCTATTGTAAAACTCACACCACAGATCTGAGGGCACAGCCCCTCACAAAACGCAATCCACAATCTCCCTGCTGTCAGAGAGAACTTTCAGCCTGCTTGGGCAAAGAGAACACATGAAGTTTGTTTGGTTCTATGCTGGACCAGGGGAGAAGCAGGAAGACCCTTTAAGAAGGCCCAGCAGCTGCTGACCTCCCTCCAGCTCCCCACCCACACCCACAGCAGCAGGGAGAAAGCACTTGGCACCCCCAGAACAAAGCAGATGGCCGGGGCCTTTCTTACCTGTGATGGTAATGGTCCCCAGCATATTTTCATATAAGAGTCAGCTCTGCCACTCCTTCGCCTGCCTTTGGCAGCTGCAGAAGCTAATGCGATCAAGAAAGAAGCCCTCCCAGCTCCAGGGTCCTGCCGTCCCTTAAGATGCAGACAGCGGAGTGTGCAGCGGATGCGGGTCCCCAGTTAATGATAGGAGGACCACGCCCACAGCCAGAGGCCACGCCCACAGCCAGAGGCCACGCCCCCTGTCCAGGCAGCCCAGCACCTCTGCCTGGACTTGGCTCCACCACCAGGGAGTCACGTGCCCCATCTTAAAGACTCCGGAGCTGCTCCCTCCCTACCCAGGGGTCAGCAGGCTTTGCTGAAAGCCAGGGAAGAGTTTCTGAATTTCTGGGAGAATAAAACATTTGGATCCAAACGGTGACTTCATTCCTGGCACCGACTCACTCCTGCATCCCAACTTTTCAACAATTATGTCAAGGAAATAACCGCACCGATACTCAGTCCTTCCCAAGTTTTAACACAGTGCTCTGCAGCCTTCAGCTTGTTTCAAGGCCCCTTTTAACACCTGTGGTATTTTATAGGTGGCCATCTGCTTCCTCCACCCACAAACGATGCCCACCCTTCTGAGGACTGGCCGTTTCCCCAAACTTTTCAGAAAGGTTTGCTGCAAAGAGAGTTTTTGTCTTCAACATTTGACCAAGGCAACCTTTAAAAAAATAAAAGGTTTTTTCTTAATGGCAGAACATTAGCTAAACGTTTGGATCAAACTATGCCCTAGTCTTATAGCACAGAAATCAAGTTGTATTTAAAATTCAGATATCCCAGGCACCCAGAGGATGTTGTCTTTCTCTCAATCTTGAAAATGGTTCTCTACAAAGCTGTTCGTTCTCACCTTCTGTTGGGACCATGAGGTCCCCTGGATTTCTTCCCTTCTTTTCATCTATTTCGCATCTATCACTCCATGCCTGCCTCTCTGATCCTGATCTGATTAGCCCTGGCTCTGCCCCCTAAGCAAACAAACCTAAAGGGAGGGGGAAACGTTTGACTACTATCTTCTCTTCCAGCCTGAAGATCCTTTTTTAAAAAAAAAAGGCTGCTTGGGGGCACGGGGACCATTCCACGTGCAAGAAAGAGTGGGCACAACAAAGTCGAGCCAATTTAAGAATTGGAAGGGAAAAAAAAATCAGGAAAAGCGACAGCACAGTCCTCTGCGGCTCCTGGACAGCAGAGGACAGCAGAGAGCACCATGCGCTGAGCTCAGGACCTGAAATTGAAGGGTAATTCCTCTAAGGAAATCAATCAGACATGCTTACAACAAAACAGCAAGCACCCAACCTGGCTGGTCCCTCTGCTCTGAGTAAGAGGAGCGAAGGCCACGTCCTGATTCGAAGATTGTCTGGGAGCTGACTCCCAGGTGGTGCCACTAAGCATCTTCCTCAGCCTCTAATCTCCCACCAGGGGTCTTAAATTCAGATTGTCTGGGTCAGCATGAGAGCCTAGTGTGCATGTAAAGCTGGACTAACGTCCCTCTGCAGTCCCCAGGGCCAAAAGGGGCAGGGCAGCCATGCGATTGCTTTTCTCCCAAGAATCCATCTCAGCCCCTTAGAGTCCTGGCTGTGCACAGCACGGATAAAGACTGCTCAGCAGTTAAAGGTGGTGCTTGCTTGCAAAACCTGACCTGCCTGGGTTTGATCCCTCAGTACCCATGGAAAGCCAAATGTACAGTGACACGTGTGTCTGGAGTTCGTTAACAGTGGCAGGAGGTCCTGGCACACCATTCTTCTCTCTGACTCCCTCAAATATTTTTAAAAAGATGCCTCTGGAGGAGGTTGCATCACAGTTCTCCCAGGAGCCCTGAAGCGCTCAGGGACCTGGTATCAGCTCTGCACCATTCTCAGCACTAGTAGTGGGCAGCACATGACTGGCACTGGGGTACCACCCAGGAAGCCCCTGGGCTCCTGTGAGGGCATCGATTTTTTTTGAGTGGGGGGTCAAGGTAGGGTCTCGCTCTAGTCCAGGCTGACCTGGAATTCACTATGTAGTCTCAGGATGGCCTCGAACTCACGGCAATTCTCCTACCTCTGCCTCCTGAGTGCTGGGATTTAAGGCATGCGCCACGAGGTCCATCTGAGTTTGATTCCCCAGCACCCACGTACACGGCTGGGTGTGGTCACGTATGCCTGGAACCCCAGTCCTGTGGCGAGTAGAGACTGGAGACCTGCCAAGGCTTGTGTGAAAAATACGTTTTCCAGTTGAGAAAGAGAGAGAGGAGAGGGAAGAGAGAGACAGGTAAGCAGTAGATGAGAATGAATGATGTTGTCCTCTGGCCTCTGCAGGTACATGCTTTCTGGCTTCCACAGGAAGTGCACACACACACACACACACACACACACACACACGTGTATAAAAAAGTGAACGCACTGCTGTTAAATTTAGGAACTTCACTCCTCTTTTCATGCAGGCTCAGCACATCTGATCTGAGACTCTTGCGGAGGCAGTGGGCCACGCAGCAGACAATAGATCACGCATGCACACACACACATGCATGCACACACACACACACACATGCACTGTGTGCTGCTGCTCTCTAAGCAGATGGTTCTTTTCTATCTCTACCTCTCCAATAATGAAGGCCACGGTGCGAGACACGGCTGTCCAGCAAGGCCCTCTTACAAAGAGTCTGCACTTACAAAGGAAAGCTATCAATCAGGATGAATGTAGAAGGCAAGGCCAGACCCAAGTCAGTGAGACTGCAGGCAACCTTCCTTTGTTATTGCTTCTGTTCATTAACTTTACGTCAGAATCTCGAGAAACGAAATATCACCACCCATGGTAAACATAATGGGAAAATGCATGTTAATAGGTGGACAATGGGGAAAAAAATTGGTGGGTTGGAGAGATGGCTCAGTGGTTAAGGTGCTTGCCTGCAAAGCCTAACAAGGTGGCGCATGCGCCTGGGTTTGCAGACGCTAGAGGCCCTGGTGCGCCCATTCTCTCTTTCTTGCTCCATTTTTATTATGTTAGATAAATGGGAGCAGAGAGGGGGGAAGCCACGACAATCAGATACTGGGTCTGGCCTCAGAGAGCTCAGCTATAAGTGGCAGCCATACCCAGGGGTAGAGGTGGGCACAGCAGGTTTGGCTTATCTCAGAGGTGACATCTGAGCTGGCCTCAGGAAGGTGGGGATTATGCGGTGCTGGGAATGGAAATCTGGGCTTGCAACATGCTAGAGAGTTTCATGTAGCCCAGGCTGGCCTGGAACTCTGCCAACTGGGCTACATCACTGGGTCTCAAACTGGCCTCAAGCTCCTAATCCTCCTCGCCTCCTCCTCTAAAGTCAGGGATTACAAGTGCGTGCCACCATACCCAGCTCCAAATGGGATCTCTGTAACCACCCAATGTTTTCTACAAAGAGGGGACAGCTGGGCATGCTCATAGATGTCTGGAATTCCAGCACTTGGGAGGTAGAGGTAGGAAGATCAGGAATTGGAAGCCAGCTTCAGCTATATCACAGTGAGTTTCATCCTAGTCTACATGAAACCGTCTCAAAAAGTGGTGGGGGGATGGCTAGAGAGGTTTCTCAGTGGTTAACGCATTTGCTTGCAAAGCCTAATGACCCTGGTTTGAATCCCCATTCCCCACATAAAGCCAGATGCACAAAGTGGCACATGCATCTGGAGTTTGTTTGCAGTGACTAAAGGCCCTGGCATGTCCATTCACTTTCTCTCTCTGCTTGCAAATAAATACAAATTTTTAAAGGGGGGAGGGGTTAGTATTACACACCTTTAATCCCAGCTCTTGGGAGGATCACTGTGAGTTTGAGGCCATCCTGAGACTACATGGTGAATTCCAGGTCGGGTTATGCTAGAGCCAGACCCTACCTCAGAAAAAGAGGAGGGTGAGCGCAAAGAATCTGACTGCAGTCGATATTGATCTAAAGAAGATGTACAGAGCCGGGTGTGATAGCTCATGTCTGTGATCCCAACACTTGGGAGCTAGAGACCAGAGGACTGGGAGTTCAAGGTTATCCTGGTTTCCATAGCTACATAGTGAGTTCAACACCAGCCTGGGCTACTTGAGACCCTGCCTCAAAAAACAAACAAACAAATGTGACAACCAGATGTCAATAGATTCATGAAAAGAAGATCTTCAATATCATTACTTATGCAAATTAATGTCACTCTACACCTGATAGGATTTCAAGAACCAAAATGAGGGCTGGAGAGATGGCTCAGCAGTTAAGGCACTTGCCTCCAGTGCCTAAGGCCCCGGATTCAATTCCTCAGGACCCACATGAGCCAGACCCACAAGGTGGTGGCCCTGCTGCACTCTCTCTCTCTTTCTCTCTCTGTATCTCTCTCTGCTTGAAAATGAATATTTTTTAAAAAGAATTCTTTAAAAAAAAAAAAAAAGAACCAAAATGACATCAGTAAGAAGGAACAGAGAAATGTCTGATCACAGCAGCTAAGCAGGGTCAGTGGGGCCTGGTTAGGACTTGGATGGAAGAAACTGGACCACTCCTACATTGCTAGTAATCCTCCAAATGTTCAACACAGACTTACTAAAAGACCCAGCAATGCTCTTAGATATACATGCCCCCCAAAACGAAAACACACATCCACAAAAAATCCCAGACGTGAATACCGTCACAAAAGGAATGGTAACCCAAGTGTCCATCAACTGATGCAAAGATAAACTTGAGTACGTCTACACCATAGGATATTAGTAATTAAAACGAATAAAGTACTATGCACACTGGAACACAGATGAACATCAAAAAAAAAAAAGTGAAAGAAGCTACTTCATTGTTTAATTCTAGTTATATATGAAATGTCCAGGAAAGTCACAACTAGAGATATAAAGTAGATCAGTGGCTGCCCAGGTCTGGGGATGTGAGAAGACAGAACGTGATTGCTGAAGGCTTCTTTATGAGGTCAGGGAAATGTCCTAAATTCACTGGCTGTTGTGGTAGTTTGAATGGAAAATAACCCAGTCTGAAGTGTTCAAATGTTTTTTTTTTTTTTTTTTTTTTTTTTGGTTTTTTTCAAGGTAGAGTCTCGCTCTAGTCCAGGCTGACCTGGAATTCACTATGGAGTCTCAGGGTGGCCTTGAACTCAAGGAGATCCTCCTACCTCTGCCTCCCCAGTGCTGGGATTAAAGGCGTGCGCCACCACACCCGGCTAGCTTTTTTTTTTTTTTTTTTTTTTTGGTTTTTCAAATGCTTAATTCCCAACTGGTGGTGCTGTTCAGGAAGGTTGTGGAACTTTGCTGGAGGAGGTGTGTCACTCGGGAGGGGAGGGCCTTGGGACTTTATGGTTCAGCCTGCTTGCAAGCGCTAGCAAACTCACTCTCTCTATCCTCATGTTGCTCTAGGGATGTGATGCCTGGCTGGCTGTTCCTGCCATGAGCTCTCTCTGCAGCCCGATTTTGTTTTTGTGTTTTGAGACAGTTTTATACAGCCCAGGCTGGCCTCAAACTCTGTATGTAGCAAGATTGACCTTGACCTTGAACATTGGATCATCCTGTCTCTACCTCCCAAGTCTGAGGTCACAGGCACGTATCACAATACCTTGTGTGTGAGTGTGTTTTCCAGGTAGGGCCTAACTTTAGAACAAGCTGACCTTGAATTCTCCTACCTCTGCTTCTGAGTACTGTGATTAAAAGTGTCCCCCAATTGATTCAGGAGTTTTGTTAAAGATTGTAACCCAAAGGAGGTGTCACTGTGGGATGATCCTAGAGTCCAGCCCTAAGGTTCTGGGGTGGTTCTGGAATTCCAGCCATAGATATGCAAAGAGCAGTGTCCATCCCTGTCTGGAGTCCCTGCTGCCTGAGTGTGCTTGGTTTTGGAGTTGCTGCTGGTGGTTCTTCTGTGTGTGGATATGTAAGCTTCAAATAATTCCCTTCTTCCTCCCATAAACTGCCTGATTTGGAGCTTCATCCAGGCACAACAATGCACCATCATACCTGGCCTTTTTTTTTTTTTTTTTCTCCAATGAGACAGGGTCTCAATATGTAGCCCAGGCTGGCCTCAAACTCCTAATTCTACCTCAGCTTCTCAAATGTTAGGATTACAGGTAAGTACCAATACCCATGACTCTCTCTGATACACTTTAAATTACCTCTAGATTACTAGTAGCAATGCAAAGGCTACTCACTCAGTGTTCTACTGTATTGTTAAAGGAAAAGGTCTGTATGTTCATTCAGGACACACACACATTCCCTGCACCCCTCACCCCAGGATTTCCTTCCTACAAGGCTGGTTGACTCTGTTGTTGGCTGAGTCAGCCATGTGGAACCTGCAGACAGAGGGTTGACCACACTGTATTGAAGTGACACTGGCAAGTTAGGGACAGGACCGCTGGCTCTCCTGGGCTCTGCATATTTAGGTCTCTGTTTCCTTCTGCAAACACAAATACCAGCTAATTGAATTTTATGGTTCAGGTGAATTGAGCATGTTTACATAGATATGGTTATTTCAATTCAAAATCCCCAAATGAATAATCTGATGAGCGGGGAACTTTAAAGCACTTAAGAGGCAAAGAGGAAAATAAGTGTTGAAAACTCAGTTTGAGTTACGTGTCATGGCACACGCTTGTAAAGCCCAGCAATCTGGCACTTCGGAAGTAGAGGACCATGATTTTGAAGCTAGCCTGTTCTATGGAAATAGCAAAACCCTCCCAAAAAACAAAAACAAAAAAGGGGGGGGCTGGAGAGATGGCTTAGCGGTTATGGCATTTGCCTGCAATGCAGAAGGACCAGAGTTCAATTCGCCAGTGTCCATATAAAGCCAGATGCACAAGAGGGCCCATGTGTCTGGAGTTCATTTGCAGTGACCAGGAAGCCCTGGCATGCCCATTCTCTCTCTCTCTCTCTCTCTCTCTCTCTCTCTCTCTCTCTCTCAAATAAAGTATTAAAAAAAAAAACAAGGGGCTGGAGAGATGGCTCAGTATTAAGGCATTTGCCTGCAAAGCTTAACGACCCAGGTTTGATTCCCCAGTACTCATGTGGCACACACATCTGGAGATTGCAATGGCTAGATGCCCTGATACACCCTCTCTCTCTGTCTCTCTCTGTCAGTAAACAAACCAAGCACCTGTTTGGGGAGATGGCTCAGTGATAAAGGCAATTGCTTGCAAAGCCTGAAAGTATGGGGTTCAATTCCCCAGTACCCACATCAAGCCAGATGCACAAAGTGGCACATGCATCTAGAGTTCATTTGCAGCAGCAAGAGGCCAAAGACTCTCTATTTCTCTACCTGCAAATTAAAATTTTTTTGGGGGGAGGGGGCTTTTTGAGGTAGGGTTTCACTCTAGTCCAGGCTGGCCTTGAACTCACAGCAATATTCCTATCTCTGCCTTCCAAGTGCTAGGGTTAAAGGTGTGTGCACCACACCCAGCTATAATGTATAACATTTTAAAAAACAATATAATTTGTTGGTTTTGTGAACTTGCCAGGATTTAGGGTTACCATGTCTTTGGGGGTGTTTACAGGAAGGGTTAGCTGGACGTGGGCAGCATCGTCCCATGGGCTAGAGGTCCAGACTGAATAAAGAGGAGAAAGTGAGTGGACACCAGCATTCATCTCTGCTTCCTGAGCCCAGATCCTGTGTCACCAGCCGCCTCAGGTTCCTGCTCTATGACAGACAGCAGCCTCTCAAACCCTGAACTCAAACCAACCCTTCCACTCTCTTGTTTTTGTCAGAGCAAAGAAAAAATGTAATATTCAAATGTCCAGCAACAGTGGGAAATAATGTATATCTTTGGTGACAAAACAATGTCTAAAGCAGTTTACAGCAAGGGAAATGTCCATGTTGAACATATAAAGTCACATAATTTTACTTGAGTGAAAACAATAAAGAAATAAATGGCATGTTAAATGTAGCTCCAAATTCTGCTCTCTCTCTCTCTTTCTCTCTCTCTTTCTCTCTCTCTCTCTCTCTCTCTCTCTCTCTCTCTCTCTCTCTCTCTCTCTCTCTCTCTCTCTCTCTCTCTCTCTCTCTCTCTCTCTCTCTCTCTCTCTCTCTGACAAGGATCTTGCTATGTAAGGTAGGCTGGCCCAGAATTTGCTTTGGTGCCCAGGCTGGCCTCAAACCAGCAGTCCTCCTGCCCCAGCTTTCCTAGGGCTAGAATTAAAGATACAAACCATCACAACCAGTTTCAAATGCTGCTCAGGTTCAATTCCCCAGCCGGCCAGGTAAAGTTTCATACAAAAATGGCACAAGTTTTGGCGTTCTTTTACTATGGCAAGAGACCCTGGCACCCCCCCACACAAACACACACACTCGACTGCTCCGGTTTCCTTCTCAATGCTGGCACAAAGCACATCACCAAAAAGCAGCTTGTGGGAGGAAAGGGTTTCTTTTGGCTTATACTCTCAAGGGAAAACTCTATGCTGGCAGGGAAAACGTGACACAAGCAGAGGCTGGATGTCACCTCCTGGCCAACATCAGGTGGACAACAGCAGCAGGAGACTGTGCCAAACACACTGGCAAGGGGACGCTGGCTATGACACCTGTGATGGTTAGGTTTAGTTGTCAACTTGATCTTTTTAATTATCTTGGGTGGGTCTCTGAGGATGTTCACGGGAAAGCAGCCTCTCAGCAAGGTAAAGAAGCTCAAAGAAGCTGGAAGTAAACATCCTTTCCTGTGTGGGCAGTACAGGAAGGAAATTCCAGAGACTCAGGTGGCCATTAAGTCTGGGGAAGGGTTGCAAGACTCCACCCTAAGGCTATAGAAAGGAAAAGAAATTCTCTCCTTGCCCCCCTGCCTGCTTGCTATTGTGTGTATGGTGTTGGCGATGGGTTTCTCTCTCTGCTCGGACCTGTGAAAGTGTCACGGAACTTCCCCTCTATCTGTAGTTTCAATAAATACTTTCCTCCCCCAAATTGTGCCTGGTTTGAAGATTCATCCCAGCGGCGTGTGGCTGACTGCGACAACACCCATAAGCCAGGCCCCAAAATCACACCTCCAACAAGGTTCCAATTCCAAAATTGCCATCAGCTGGGGATCAAGCACTCAGAACCTCCCCCCCACACACACTGCTGAGCCATCTCTCCAACCCTCATCCATACATTAAAAAATATATTTTCTAAAACTTTATTTGTAAGGGGAGAGGGAGGGTGAGGAGAGGAAGAGGGAGGGGGAAGGATGGGGGGAGGGAGGGGGAGAAGGAGAGAGAGAAAACATAACATACCAGGGCTTCCTTCCACTGCAAACAAACTCCAGATGTATACGCCACTTTGTAACATCTGGCTTTATGAGGGTACTGGGGAATTGAACCTGGGTGGTCAGGCTTTGCAAGCTAGCTCCTTTAAATGCTGAGCCATCTCCCCAGCCCAGGCTATTTTTTTAAAATTTTTTAAAAAATATTTTATTTATTCATTTTCAAGCAGAGAGAGAAGGAGAGAGAGAGAGAGAGAGAGAGAGAGAGCGAGAGAGAGAGAGAGAGAGAGAGAAAGAGAGAGAGAGAGAGAGCACCAGGGCCACACCTTGTGAGTCTGGCTTATGTGGGTCCTGGGGAATTGAACCCGGGGCCTTAGGCACTGGAGGCAAGTGCCTTAACCGCTGAGCCATTTCTCCAGCCCCCAGGCTATTTTTAAATAGGAGAAATGGTATCCAAACAAGACATGCAATGAAACACCTAATATGAAAAACTAAACAAACATACCTCTGAAATGAAACAAAAGCAACAAAGAAAGTAGCTCCGAAGAGAGAGATGTTACATATGGAAATAAATTATTTTTTTATCCAAAAAGAGTTAGAGTTGAGGGTATAGCACAGTGGTACAGACCTTGCCTAGCACACGCAGAGCTCTGGGTCCAATCCCCAAAGCCGTAAGACACAAGCAAAAATAAAGTATCCAGACATGATGGCAGACATCCTGTAAACCTGCTACTTGGGAAGCTGAGACGAGAGGATTGCTACAAACTTGTGCCAGCCTGGGCTACGTAGTGAACTTCAGGCCAGCCTGGGCTACACAGCGAGATCCTGTCACCTAAAGAACCATCTCGCCTTTGGGGATTCCAGAGGCCTGCTAGAGCATCCAGCTCTTAGGTGGGTTTCGGGAACTCAGGAACTCACACTTACATGGCAAACTCTACACTGAGCAATCTCCCCAGCCCCAAACATTCCATATTTAACAACAGAAATCCTTGGAGACATCAAAAATAATGCAACCAAGCAAAAGCAGGATTTCAAAAATGTATATTAGAACAAAAAAAAATCAGTTCTTAAAAAATAAAATATAGTAACAAAAATAAAAAGATGGGTTTCCAGAAAATAGAGCCAAATACAATCAAAGTGGAGCCAAATACCAAGAGAAAGATGAAGGAGAAGCCGGGCATGGTGGATCTTCCTGTAGCCCCAGCACGCAGAGGCGGAAGAGACAGGAGGATTGGAAGTGTGAGGACAGTCTGAGCTGCATTATGAGAACTGGAAGGAAGGAAGGAAGGAAGGAAGGAAGGAAGGAAGGAAGGAAGGAAGGAAGGAAGGAAGGAAGGAAGGAAGGAAGGAAAAGAAACCCAGTGTGGTGGTACAAGCCAGTAGGAGAATCGCTGTGAGTTCAAGGCCACCCTGAGACTACATAGTGAATTCAGCCTGGGCTAGAGCGAGACCTTACCTCAAAAAGGAAAGGGGACGAAGTCCCCAAGGACCATTCTAGAAAAGTCTAATGTGAACCGTGATCCCAGAGGAGAATGAAGAACAAGGGGAAATGAGGCATTTTCCAGGCACGAGATACCTGGGCTCTGAGACTGACAGCTCAGGAGGCCAGGTCATGGGATGGTGATGGGTTCTCAGGGACATTGGTACCCAAGCTCTACAGAAGAGCAAAGCTTTGAAGCCACGCTAGGGATCAGCTGTGGATGGCGGCACATCTGTCAAGAGGAGCCTGATGGCATCCTAAGGGGTCTCAGGACACTGATGGGCAATTGACTCAGCTAGAGAAAATGCTTGGAGCCAAGATCTGACAGGCACGAAGAAAAAGCACACTTTGCAAAAAGTTCATTCGCTGATTCTCTTGGTCTGCTGGGCAACTAGACAGAGAACCATCAATCAGGCAAACAATATTCATTTATGATTTTGAAGACGGGAGGTCTGAGATTTGGGGTGCCAGTACGGTAAGGGGCTGGTGAAGAAGGCCCTTGACTGGGCTGTAGACGCCCAATGACTTTGTGAGTTTGTTTTGGTGCTGGGGATTGAATTGAGAGGCTCATGTTCTTACACAAATACTTCCAAGGGACTCAGGAGAGGTCTCAGTGGGTAAAGTGACCAACATGTAGGCATGAGGAACTGAGTTCAGAACCCTGGAACCAATGTAAAATGCAGGTGTGATGGCAGGTGAGGTGTCTGTGGGGCTCACTGGCTGGGCCTCAGGCTCAGCGAGAGACCCTCCCTCAAATAAGATGGATGGTAATGAGGAAGACACCCAGAGTCAACAACCTCTGGCCTCACATGCAGAGGCATGCACCTGCTCGCACACATGCATCTACACACACATGAACATTCATGCCACACACACACATACAACAGAAATCCAAGAACTCTGTTCTTTTGGTTTTGTGAGGTCTTTTTATAATTATAATCTAAGAACTTCAATTTTGAGACAAGGGCTCGTGAAGTTGCTCAGGCTGGCCTTGAACTTGTGACTCTCCTCCCTCAGCCTGGGAAGCTCCTAAAATTACAGACCTGTACCACCAAGCTAGGCACCCAATGACAACCCTAGAAAGAGAGGCTGTGACACTTTTTGTTTTTGTTTTTTGAGGTAGGGTCTCTCTCTCTAGCCCAGGCTGACCTGGAATTCACCATGTAGTCTCAGGGTGGCCTTGAACTCACAGCAATCCTCCTACCTCTGCCTCCCGAGTGCTGGGATTAAAGGCATGCGCCACCACAACCAGCTTGTGACACTTTTATAAGACCACTAACCCCATTCATGCAGGCTCCATCCTCAATACCTGATTACCTCCCAAAGGCTCTTGCGAACAATGTAATTGCCTCGGGTGTTGGGATTTCAAGATAGGAGTTATGGGGGCCAGATAAGCATTAAATTCATAATGCTAAACAGGGTGAGGCCATGGGCTTTAGGCAGGGGAAGGGGGCTCAACAGGAGAAGCTCAGGGACCAACTCCAGCTGGCTTTGAGGCCATGGCCTGGACTGGTCACACCTTTTACTTCACTTTCAATGGAATCACGTGTACAGTGGAAATTCTTATATCGTTTTCTGTAGTAACACGTTATGTAACATTGTGTGGACAGTGGGGACCCTCTTATCCTTTTCTTTAGGTAAGGCTGTTTTCTTCTAAACATCCTGTTGAGCAAAGGACCAAAAGGATGTAATTGACAATTGCAGGGTTAGAATTACCCATCTACAGGCGGACGTGGTGGCTTCAGCCTTTGATCCCAGCACTTGGGAGGCTGAGGTAGGAGGATTCCAGGTCAGCCTGGGCCCTGGGCCACAGTGAGATGCTACCTCAAAAAAAAAGAAAGAAAGAAAGAAAAGAAAGAAAGAAAGAAAGAAAGAAAGAAAGAAAGAAAGAAAGAAAGAAAGAAAGAAAGAAAGAAAGAAAGAAAAGACTCATCTGTATATTGACATTTTCTTCACTGCATTTGATTTATTTGAGAGAGAGAGGCAGATAGAGAGAATGAGCACACCAGGCTCTTCAGCCATTGCAAATGAATTCCAGATACATGGATCACCTTGTGCATCTGGCGTCTTTTTTTAATATATATTTCATTTACTCATTTTCAAGCAGAGAGAGAGAGAGAGAAAGTGTGAGCGAGAGTGAGAGTGAGAGAGAGTGCGCGCACCAGGGCCACCACCTTGTGGGTCTGGCTTATGTGGGTCCTGGGGAATTGAACCCGGGGCCTTAGGCACTGGAGGCAAGTTCCTTAACCGCTGAGCCATCTCTCCAGCCCTGCATCTGGCTTCTTGTAATTACTGGGGGAAATCAAACCCAGGTCTTTAGGCTTTGCAGACAAGTGCCTAAATCACTGAGCCATCTCTCCAGCCCAAGGATTTTTTTTTTCTCTTTGTTTTTGAGTCAGGGTCTTATTCTAGCAAAGGCTGACCTGAAACTCTGTAGGCCAAGGCTGGCCTTGAACTCATGGTGATCCTCCTGCCTCAGTCTCCTGAGTGCTGGGATTACAGGCATGCACCACCACACCCTGCATTTTACATGGGTCCTACGGATTGAATTTGGGTACTCATGGTTGCCAGGCAAGCACTTATCTCCCCAGCCCTGTTCTTTCAGTACAGAATAAACTAGAATGTTTTTGCTGCTGGTTTTGTTTTTTGAGACAGGGTCTCAAGTAACCCAGGCTGGTTTAGAAATCACTCTGTAGCTGCAATAACCTTAACTCCTGCTTCTACCTCCCAAATGCTGGAATGACATGTGTGCCACCATGCCTGGCTTTATTCTCACTTTGAAAGAGATTGGGCAATCAACTTAAAAGCTGAGAACAGTAACAGTGAAATCTCGCTAGGCTTGGCAAGTGTCCACCGAGCACATTCCTACTGGAAGCATACGTAGGCCCTGGCATTTTTCTTTTAATGTGAGGCAGCTTCTTTCCTCTGCCGATGTTTGGCCTACAGAAGAAAGATGAAAGGAAAGACATGATTGATGTCTGCAAATACTTCGAGAGCTGCCGTGTGGAAGAGGGAGGTGAGTTTTTTCTGTGCAGTTCTAGCAGGTGGCCCTGGAACAGGGCAGAGAGTTGGAGGGAGGCAGACTTCACTCCAGGAGAACAAATGGGCTCCTTTTATGGGAAAAACTCACCAAATCTTCAAGCACATAAGCAGAAGGGCATGCTGCGGGGGGCAGGGCCCTGCTTCACCCCCTCAAAGTTCCCTCTACAGGAGCTGGAGAGAAAGAGGGCTTCCTGCACACGCATGAGGGTCTGAGACCGCCTGAGTTTGATTCCCCACCCAGTCCCATGGGAAGCAGAAGTCAGCTTCACAGTGAGCGAGAGACTCTGTCTCAAGGAACCATGCTGATAAGCAATGGAGGAGGGACACCTGATTTTCTCCTTTGGCCTCTGTGTGCACACAGGGGGTGCAAATATCTGCACACATATGTGGTACACCACACACACCAAACATATTCCACACATGCAAAAAAAAAATCCACCTACAAAAACTTCTGGGTCTCAAAATCTGACTTTCCAATTTAACAATCATAGGAATGATGTTACAGACTCAACTGCATCCTCCTCCTAAATTCCTATGTTGAAGTCCTGACTCGAGCGCCTCAGGGTGTGATCACATTTGGAGTTGTGGTGGTGGGTTCTTTAAAGAGGCAATGGAGCCTCTTTAAAGTGTGATGATGGCCTACATACAGAGTTCAAGACCAGCCTGGGCTACAGAGCAAGTTCAAGAATAGCTTGGGCAAATTATTGAGACCTTGTCTCAACATTCCCCACCTAATAAAAGCTGAAAACGAGGTCAGTTAGAATAGGCTGTAACCCAGTCTGTCTGGTGTCCATCATGAGAAGAAATGGGGACACACAAAGACACCAGGGATGCAGAGAGAGAAAGACCATGTGATGACAACAAAGACAGAGAACACTCAGGAGACATCAAAATTGCCCATCCAAACCAGGCATGGTAACGCACACCTTTAATCCCAGCATCAGAAAGCAGAGGTAGGAGGATCACCCTGAGTTTGAGACCAGTCTGGGATTACAGAGTGAGAGCCTACCTTAAAAACAATAACATACAAAATTCCGATTCTGACAGGATAAATACTTGTTCTCGAAACCACTTGGTCTGGCATTTTGTTACTGCAGCCTCAGTGGCTTCATCCTGTGGGTAATGGCCACGTGCTTGGTGCTTTTCCTAACACGTCACGTCTATGATGATACATTAAAGGCAACAGTTTGTTCAGCTTATCAAATCTAGCTCAGGTCAATTTCTCACTTGAATGACTAATCCAGACAGTGCTAACACTGAGGGCTGTTTGATATCACTGTACTGATTCTTGACCCATAAGAGCAATTTGAAAAAATTCAAGTGTGCTGCCCAGGGAGAGGTCATAACTGACAAGCTAAGAAGCTAACTTTTAAACCCAGAGAAAATATCTTCTCTGACTCACCACTATAGTTGGGATGGACTGTCCCAGGGGTCCATGTGTCCTTGTTCCCCAGGGTGGAGTTACTGGTAAGTGCTATGGATCTTTAAGAGAAGGGGCCTGGTGGGAGGTCACTAGAGGTATACCCCTGAAGGGAATTATGGGACCTCAGCTCCTTCTGTTACTTTTCCTTCCTAATGAGATTCTAGTTCATTCCATCATCACACCTGCTGGAGGTCCAAAGCAATGCCCCTCCCTTCAACCTGGACTGAGACGTCTACGCAGTGAGCCAAAGTGAACCTTTTCTCCTTGTAAGTTAACATCCTTGGTGTTGCAGTCAGCTCACCTTGCTGGGACCAACATCCAACCAGACACAGTTTATGGGAGGAAAGGGGTTTATTTCAGGCTTATAGATCCAGGGGAAGTTCCATCAGTGACAGGAGAAGCTGGCTCCCTTTCCCAGATCCAAGCAGAGAGACGTCACCAACAGCCAACACCATAAGGAAGCATGAACCACCAGAGCTCAAACTGGTCTGAACACACCAAACAGAGCTGGACCCCAGGATCCACCACCAGTGACATGCCCCCATCTAGCAGGGTCTGCCTGCTAGGGGCTCAAATAGAAAGCTCAATTTTAATCAAGCACCCGAGTCTGTGTCCGTCATCACATTCAAACGATGACTACCCTTAGGTGTCTTTTGATGGTAGCAGAAAGCTCAGCTATACTCCTGCTCGAGGACAGAGCATCAGCCCTGTCTGAAGGTGGACATATTTAAATAACACTATGGAGATCTACATATACGGTGCCTACAGGCCACAGGACAAGCCATGAAAGTTATCAACATCTTTCATATCCTTTTTGCTCACTTTTGACTTTGCAGGAATTTAGCAGAACCAACAATGATGCCTTGAGGCACATTCACTTATAAAGACATTCATCTTAATCTTTCATACCTAGCTGATAAAGGATCAAGACATGCTTGAATATTTTCAACATTCTGTTCAATTAAACATGAACATTTTGTTCAATTAAAACTTCAAGCAGGCACCTTTAATCTTAGCACTCAGGAGGCTGAGGTAGGAGGATTACCTTGAGTTCAAGGCCAGCCTGGGACTACAGAGTGAGTTCTAGGTCAGCCTGGGCTAGAGTAAGACCCTACATCAAAGGAAAAGAACAAAGAAAAAAGAAAGGAAGAAATAAAGAAAACACACAGGAAGTTTCATGAATAGTGACAATGAAATTTCCAAGCCTATTGCCACCTACCCAAGGGCGCTTGAGTGACTGACTACAATAGCTAATTGACTCTGCAGTTTTTATGGCCCATAAGGAGTGATATTGATATGGGATTTCAGAGATGGACAGGATGCTCATTTTACAGATAAAGTTACCTCTCGGTGTAACAAAAGGAGATATTCAAGTGAAGGTCACATAGGGAAGTGGTGAGAAGAACCTGCACCTGAGTATTAGTCATTAAAACTAAGCAGTTTAGAAAGGAAGGAGGGAGGGAGAGAGGGAGAGAGAAAGAGAGGGAGGGAGAGGGAGGGAGAGAGAGAGGAGGGAGGGAGGGAGAGAGAGAGAGGGAGAGAGAGGGCATGCACCTGTAATCCCAGCATTTGGGAGGCTGAGGCAGGAGGATTGCTGTAAATCCAAAGCCAGACAGGCTATATATAGTGAGTTCCAAATCAGCATGAGCTACAAAGTGAGACCTTATATCAAAAATAAGGCTCAGGGCTGGAGAGATAGCTCAGCAGTTAAGGCACTTGCCTGCAAGGCCTGATGACCTGGGTTCAATTCCCCAACATCCACGTAAAGCCAGATGCACCGAGAGGTATGCATCTGGAGTTCCTTTGCAGTGGTGAGAGGCCCTGGTGTACCCATACACACCTGTACTCTCTCTGTATCTTTTTGCTTGAAAATAAATAAAATATATTTTTTTAAACCCCAGAGTAGACAGATGACTTCCTGTGTAATTACGAGTGCTCGCTGAGCAAACAATGAGGATCCCCCCACCACCTAGATTGTTGGGAGTGGCTGTGCATGCCTGACACCCCAGTGCTGAGGGAGGCAGAGACAGAAGGCCAGACAGGAGGACTCCAGGGCTCACTGGTCAGCCATTCTGTCCAAAGAACTGTGTTCCAGTTACTCTCCCGTTGTCGGCACAAAGCACCCAACCGAAAGCAGCCAATGAGAGGAAAGTGCTTATTCTGGCTTGCACACTCGAGGGGAGGGATCTTCATGATGGCAGGGGAAAGGATGGCATGAGCAGAGGCTGGACATCACCTCTGCCACAGCAGGTGGGCAACAGAAGCAGGAGTGTGAGCCCCACCTTGACAAGGGGGAGCTGGGCTGTAACACCCACAAGCCCACACCCAACCAACGTTCTCCAGCAAGGCTTCAATTCCCAAATTGCCACCAGCTGGGCACCAAGCATTCAGGACACAGGAGTTTATTCAAACCACCACATCCAGGTTCAAAGGCCCCTGTCTGAAGGGAACAAGGTGGAAGAATATGGATCTCGGGCCTCTACACACACATACACAACAAACAGGTAAGTCTTTGTTTGGTTTTTGCAGGTAGGGTCTCGCTCTGGCCCAGGCTGGCCTAGAACTCATGGTGATCCTCCTACCTCTACTTCCCGGGTGTAGAGACTAACTGCATGGGCCACCATGCCCGGCTGATAAATAACATTTTAAATATAAGTATTTCATCATTAATATTGAAAAACAAAAACATAGCCAGGTGTGGTGGCTCACACCTTTAATCCCAGCACTCAGGAAGCAAAAGTAGGAGGATCGCTGTGAGTTGTAGGCCAGTCTGAGTCCACATAGTGAATTCCAAGTCAGCCTGGGCTAGACCTCGCATGATCCTACCTGGAAAAAAAAAAAAGAAAGAAAAAACAAAAACAGAAAAGGAGAATGGTGAATGAACAAAAGGCTTTGTCTCCTTCTTCCTGGTCCCAAGTCCACCTTTTGGTCACTTACAGGGAAAATCCATGCTGCACCGTGAGACTCAACACCATTCAGAGGAAAGTGGTCTCTTCTCTGGACGTCCTGATGGCTGATTAAATGAATCCACTGTCAAGTAGGGTATTTGGAGCAGCCATTTGTCCACGACATAAATGACTTCTGAGCACCCACGCTAGAAATATCACCACCTAGCAGAGCAATGCACCCAAAACCCGCCCCCAGCAACTGCAGGTGATGGAGCCCTTACCTGAGTTCAAGGCCTACTATGTGTGAATTCTCTCTTGTTTTTTTCAAAAGCATCAACAAAAGAGTTTGAGGAAAAAAATGTCATGCCAACAATGCTGTATTTGAAATACCAAAGTATGTGCTGGATGCAGGGGCTGGGAGGCACCTGCTTTGTCATCACTGGTATGTGATGACATCACCAGGCATCCTCCAATCACAGGACCAGATTTCATGTTTCCAGGCAAAACCTGGATGCCAATAGGAAGCACCTGAGAGGGCCCAGCTGCTGCAGACCTGGCATCTGACAGCCCAAGCAACAAAAGAAAGGGGTGTGGCCAAGATCTAAAAGTTGCCATGTTGGCTGGGCATGGTGCACACACCTGTAATCCCAGCAGTCTGGAGGCTGAGGCAGTGGGATTGCCATAAATTTGAGGCCAACCTGGGCTATACATCAAGACCCAGACTAAAAAACAAACAACATCCAGCTGCAGTGTGCAATCACACAGGAAATGAGCTGACATAAAGAATTCTCCAGGCTGGAGAAATGGCTCTGGGCTGGAGAATGGCTCAGCGGTTAAGGCACTTACCTCCAGTGCCTAAGGCCCTGGGTTCAATTCCCAGGACCCACATAAGCCAGACCCACAAAGTGGTGGCCCTGTGCTCTAGCTTGCTCTCTCTCTCTCTCTCTCTCTCTCTCTCTCTCTCTCTCTCTCTCTCTCTGCTAGAAAATGAATAGATAAAATATTAAAAAAATAAAATAAAGAATTCTCCTTCTTATGGAAAATATAAGATTAGGTGGGAGATGTGGCTCGTTGATATATCACCTGCCTTGCATGCAAAAGTTCAAATCCCAGGGCTGAAAAAAAAGGAAAAAAAAACTTTAATAAAGGGGCAAGGAGATGGCTCAGCAGTTAGAGGCACTTGCTTGCAAAGCCTGTTGGCCCAGGTTCAATTCCCCAATACCTACATAAAAGCTGGATTGACATTCGTTTGCAGCAGCAAGAAACTCTGGCATGTGCATGCACATACACACAGTACAAATAAATAAATAAAACCAAGATTGTGAGTTTTAATTCAAAACTGCTTTCATTTAAATATTTGTTGGAGTCAAAATATGTCTGAGATACTATTCTAGGCCCAGAGGATTAAATAGCAAAAAAATAAAGCTAGAAAGCCACCTCACCACCTCCCTGCCTCTCATCCATCTCTCCAACCTAGAAACTCCCTGCCCTCATGATGAGGTAAGAGATTGTCATGGTTTGATCCAGGTGTCCCCCACAAACAAATGAATATGTTCTGGGTAATCGATCCTCAGCTGATGGAAGTTTGGATTTTACAACCTCGATGGAGCTGTGTTGTTGGGGGCGGGTTTGTGGGGTTATAAGCCAGCTTCCTCTTTGCCAGTGTTTCACACACCTTCCTGCCGCTGTTTGCAGTGCTGTGGCGGAGGTGATGTCCACCCTCTGCTCATGCCATCGTCTTCCCTGCCAGGACAGAGTCTCCCCTCGAGTCCATAAGCCAAATAGACCCATTCCTCCACAAGCCACTTTTGCTTGGGTTCTTTCTGCGCAGCAACTAGAAAGCTGACTGCAACAGAGATAAACATCAAATCCCAGATGCTAACAACTGGTAAGAAGAACAGGCACAGTAAAGGTTAATGATAGAGGTGACAGACAGGTCCTTCCTGAAAATCCAAACAAGATGCCAATATGTCAGAAATTGAAAAAGAAAAGGAATCAAATCAAGGTCTCAGAGCAGGTCTTTGAGTGGCCACGACCCGAATAAAGTTAGTAAACACCCAGAATGAGAAAGAGCGGACTTTCTGTGAGGAGGGAAGACTCTTTTGGTCTTTCTGTGCGCCCAGGGCACTCAGCACCAGGCCGGGAAGTCTCAAATCCCATAAAGGCAAGGACAGTGAATGCCAGCACAATTAGGAAAATGGAATCTGGGCTGGGAAGATGGTTAAGTGATTAAAGACACTTATTTACAAAGCCTGCTGACCCTAGTGGTGCACGCCTTTAATCCCAGCATGCACCAGTGTTCACATACCCAAACTCTGCCTTTATTTACATGATAGTGGTCTGATCACAGAAACAACAACAACAACAAAAATAATAACCTAACTACAGGTTTAACAATGAAGTCAAAAGAAAAGGCTGATCAGGTCATAGTGATGCAAGCCTTTAGTCCCAGCACTCAGGGGATTTCTAGGGTAAGAGGATCACTGTGAGTTCGAGGCCAGCCTGGGGCTACAGAGTGAGTTCCAGGTCAGCATGGGCTAGAGTAAGGCCCTGCCTCAAAACAAATAAACAAACAAATAAAAATGGCTTAAAGAAATACTGTTTAAGGTTGGGGAGATAAAATGGCATGAGGACCTGAGCTTGATCCCCAGCACCACATAAAGCCAGGCGTGGTTGTGAAAAACCTAGCCCTAGCCCGGTTCTTTCTTTTTAAAAGAAATATTATTTGTTTGTTTGAGAGAGGGGGGAAAAAGAGAGAGCGTGAGGAGGGTGAGAGGAAGGGAGAATGGATACAACAGGCCCCTTGCCTCTGCAAATGAATTCCAGATGCATGCACCAACTTATGCATCTGACTTTATGTGGGTACTAGGGAACTGAACCCAGGCTGGCAGGCTTCCCAAGCAAGAACCTTTAACCACTGAGCTATCTCCCCAGCCCTGATCCTTGATAGTTTAACATAAGGATTATGTCTGTACTTACACTGCCAAGCTATTAATTATGGTGGCCAGGCAGACAAGGCAGAAAAAGAAAGAAGCAAACATACCAAGTTGCAAGAGTGCAGAGTCCTGCCTCAGTGGTGGAAGGAAGGCCCACTCCAAACAAGGGGCCTTCAGAAGACCCTCTTGGTGGCGCCTATGGCCCTGGGCCCCTCGCCTCAAGGATACCAGGCCCTTCCCAGGAGACAAGCCCTATTCTGGGTCTTTTGGAGGACACAGCATTAATTGCCACTCTTCCTGCATGTTGCATTTGGTATGTGCACAGAGCAGAGACCATCCATGGCCAGAGGCCGGCTGGCTCAGGGAGACGATGGAACACAGTCATAGGGTGGGGACCAAATGGCTTTCTATAAAAGTCAGTGTTTACCCATGTGGCTGAAAATGTGAGAGATCACATCTGGAGTAAAGAAAGCCAGAAAGCAGTAAAGCCTCTGAGCTCGGTGGAACCATAAGGGGCAACTGCCCACTCCTCCCAAACCCGATCAGAGAAGAAGCCCTCTTCACAATGTGCACTAAACACTTCCCAAACCATAACGCCTTGGGGCCTCTCTTATCCAGCCCCAGTTCTGTCTAGGTTCTCGCTCTCCACCCTTGAGAAAAACTGCTGGGACCCCACTGTCTCTTTGGGACAGCTTCAGTATTTGCCCTGCAAGGGAAGAGGCCATGGTTGAGTTTGGGTTTGAAGCTGGACATGGTGACACACTTCTGCAATCCCAGCCTTTAGGAGGTGGAGGCAGGAGCTCAATGTCTACATAGTGAGCTGGAAGTCAGCACCATCTCAAAACAAGGGAAGGGGCTAGAGAGATGGCTCAGTGGGTAAAAGCACTTGCTGTGCACACAAGAGAGCCTAAGTCTGATCCTCAGCACCCATGTGAAATGCTGGGCATGTCATGCCTGCCTGTAACTCCAGCACTGATGGGGACAGACAGAGGAGGGTCCCGGGGCTCGATGGTCCGCCAGTCTAACCGAAAAACAGGGAGCCCCATGCTCGGTGATATATGCTGGCTCAGGAAACAAAGGCAGAAGAGTGATAAAGTATGATCCCTGACCTCTGCCTCTGCATGCATCTGCACACACACACACACACACACATGTGCACATAACCACCCCTAACACACACACACACACACACACACACACACACACACACACACACACAGAAAAAATAAGCAAACCAGAATGACAATGTGCCTAGAGATACAACACAAGGCCCCTGCCTTGTCTTCTATGCACAAGGTGAGGCTTCCATCCCCACAAACGAGAGGACCCTCATGAGCTGTTAACTCTGATTTTCTTCCCGTGTCTGCTCCCATCTCTTGTCTGAAATGCTGGTTACCAAGCCCAGGGCCTTGTACGTACTAGTCAAGTGCTCTCCCCGCTGCCCAGTCCATCTCGACACAGCTAAATCCAACTTCCTTCCTTTCTCTCCCCAGGTATTATTGGCATGGTTGAAGTTGACTTCAGGGAGTCACTCCACCTGAACTCTGAGCAGCTCTCATCTCTTGCAGAATTCATTAGGTAATCTCTGCTTTTGCTTTTTCTTTTGTTTTCAATTTTACTTATTTATTTGCAAGCAGAGAGAAATAGAGAGAAGAGATACAGAGAGAATGGGCTCACCAGAGCCTCCAGGGGCTGCAAATGAACTCCAGATGCATGTGCCACCCTGTGCATCTGGCTTTACGTGGGTACTGGGGAATGGAACCCAGGTCATTAGGCTTTGCAAGCACGCACGTTAGCCATTAAGCCATCTCTCCAGCCCATTATTAGGTCATGTCTAAGTGGCCTTTCCTTATACTTATTATCGTATTTCATCTTCCACTGATTACCCTCATGTCTCCCTGCTAGGGAAGCGGAGGACCTATTTCTTAGCTATTCTCTTTGTGCCCAGCACAATGACTCAAGCCATCATAAAATCAAAAATGGCCTCTGCTTGGTTTAATTCAAAGGAAATGAACGTGGGGAAGACAAAGCTCCAGCCTTGGGACGCCTCCAAGGATCTGGTGGAGATTACTTGAAACTCTTACACTAGGTCGGGCTGCAAGACTATGCTATGTTTCTAACTACGTGGTGTCTGTGGAGCTGAATAAAGATCCATCTTCCCAGCGACTTCAAAGACGCTCTGCTTGACACGGCATGGTGGGGGTGAAGATGGGGAAGAAAAACGGATTCCACGTGTTCAAAGAATCTCATGGAGCAGAGGCAAGCAACGCCCGGCCTCCTTCCCCAGACTTCCCTTAAGCTGTCCCTCTTATTCATATTACCCATAAGACTCAACGTACTGCGTGAAAAGCCCTCACTGAATACATAGTGAGGTCAACTGTCCCTTTATTTGATGGTTAAATGGAACAATGTCATGAAAACCCAGACTCAACACAGGAAAGGACTTCTTCAACATGGAGCCTTGACTTTTCACAGAAGACTTACTGGTCAGGGTGCTTCATTCTGTTCCCAAGGTATGCGTCTGTCCCACGAGTAATATCAAATAAGTAATGCTTGCCAAAAAGGACTGGGGGGATAGCTCAATGGTTAAAGGCGCTTGCTTGCAAAGCCTGCTGGCCTGGGTTCAATTCCCCAGCACCCACGTAAAGTCAGATGCAGAAAAAAAAGGTACATCTGTCTGGCTTTCATTTGCAGCAGCAACCAACACACAAACATGTGTGCAAATTAAACGAAATTTACAAATTATTTATATTAAGGAAGGGCACACTGTGAAATCACCACCCACAGGACCCTTAGTCTAGGCTCAGAGGCTGGAAGACAGAGAACAGCACACCACAGTTTAAAAGCCACTGTGCCAAAAAAAAAAAAAAAAAAATTTAAAGCTGGACATGGGAGTGCACACCTTTAATCCCAGGACTCGGGAGGCAGAGGTAGGAGGATTGTCATGAGTTCAAGGCCACCCTGAGACTACATAGTGAATTCCAGGTCAGCCTGGACTAGAACGAGAGCCCACCTTGAAAAACCAAGAAAAAATAAAAATAAAAAATAAAGAAAAAGAAAAGCCACTGTGAGGGTTACACAGCTCCTCTCTCTAGACAGTCACATCTTGAACTGTTACTGTTAATTTTAGCACTGGGACCCTGGCTTTTCTAAAGCACCTACAACTTCAGAATTTTCAATGAGAATTCACATTGGACACCATACAAGTTGTTCAGACGAGGGAACAATAATTTAAAAACCATTAAGTGCCAGGTAAGGATACTGGAAGAGGAAACAATGTCATCCCCCAAGTATAGGGTCTACACGGAGGGTCAGGAAATACCCCCCTTTGAAACCAACTGATTGTTTATGTTGCTGACATCATCCACCACTAGGCAGTATGACGACATATTTTCACCCATCCAAGCACTGAGTGGCCGGACCCTGCTTAGCTTCCGAGATCAGCTGAGATCAGGGTGCTTTGGTGTATGCGAGAAGGGTTCCCTCCAGGGGCCGTGTGTCTTCCAGCTCCTGGTGTCCAGCCCAGAGTCTCCCTGCCAGATCGATGGCTTACCATCTGGGACAATGACTTCTTCCGTCTGGACATCCAAGGCTCCCTCCTGGAGGCCAGCATCTCCTTGTTCCGTCAAGCCATTGATGGTAGACAGCTGCCCGTTCTTCTGTAGGAGCTGCAGGGACACAAACCCATGGGGACTTAACTATGGTCCTCCTGGCCGAGTCACAAACAACGCACACAAAATATTAAGATGGGAAATATGTAAAAATGGAAGTTCGACATCAATGAAGATGCAAGTCTTGTATTCACAGAGAAGACCCAGCTGTGGGGCTGGGGAGATGGCTCAGTGGTTAACGGCCAGCCTGGGTTCAATTCCCCACAGAGTGGCGCATGCATCTGGAGTTCATTTGCAGCAGCAATAGGCCCTAGCACACCTATTCTCTCTTTCCCTCTCCTCAATCCTCGCAAATAAATAAAATATTTACAAAAAATAAAGGGGTGGAGAGATGACTCAGCAATTAAGGCACTTGCCTGCAAAGCCTATGACGTGGGTTCAATTCCCCAGTACCCATGTAAAGCCAGATGCACAAAGTGGTACATGCATCTGGAGGTTGTTTGTAGTGGTTAGAGGCCCTGGCATGCCCATACAGTCTCTCTCTTTCTTTCTCTGCAGGAAAATAAATACATATTTAAAAAGTAAATAAGCTGGGCGTGGTGGCACATGCCTTTAATCCCAGCACTCGGGAGGCAGCGGTAGGAGGATTGCCTGAGTTCAAGGCCATCCTGAGACTACACAGTGAATTCCAGGTCAGCCTGGACTAGAGCGAGACCCTACCTTGAAAAAAAACAATAAATAAATAAAAATGAACCCAATTGCTGTCATCAAGCAAACTGAGCCTTGAATCCCAGTGAGTGTGTGTACAAGTCTGTTCACTCCCTCATACCATGTAGGACACACGCATGTATCATGAATACGTTTACCACTTGTGATGCTTGATACTGATTGTCAACTTGACAGGACCTAGAATCGCCTAGAAAAAGACCTTCTGAGCATGCCTGGAGGGATCCACTGAGCCATCCCCCCAGCCCCAACCTTAGTCATCTTCCCGAGACAGAGGCCGAAAGTTGCAAGCGCAGCAGAAACCATTAGGGACCTAAAGTTTCCAAACACTTTGCAGTTTGTACACTTTCCTCATCTGTCTTAAAACCAATGGAGGCAGTTGCCATAGATACCATTTGACAGAGAAGGACAACGGGACTCAGAACAGCTCCGGTGGGACGGAGGTGGTCTCTCTGCAGGTCCCATACTGTTACCACCACACAAAGCCAGCAACTTTTCTTTTGAGAGATTTCTCACGACAGCAGAGTGTTTAAGACCCTACGTGAAGACAGGCATCACCCCAAAGGAACTCTTACCACACACATGGCGAGATGGCCTAGAGGATTCCATGGTATCATGTGTGCTCTGGTGTGTGCTGCTGGGTTGGGGGTGGGGCTCAGGGGGCAGAGTGCTTGCCTACCATATACAAGGGCCTGGGTTCAAGTCCCAGCACCGCATAAATAATTACAAGGCAAACACCTTGTAATACAGCATTAGGGAGGTCGGCAATAGGATCAGAAGTTCAAGGTTACTCAAGTTCAAGGTTAGTAAGTCAGAGACGAGCTGGGCAACATGAGGACACTATCTCAAATCATTAAAAAAAAGATTGGGAAAAAACTGGGGAAA
>PVHP010001518.1:85613-106576 GCA_004024765.1 Zapus hudsonius | reverse complement strand
CCCTTGGCCCGTTACTCTGAGATCCAGCAAAACCCATTACATCGAATTCACCAAAACATGCCAAGCTTCTCATCAGTCTTCAGCACAGGATCTGAATCCCTTTTGCTCCTCACCTACTTGGTGTGTTCAGGTCCTGTCATAGTCAGCCGCATGCCGCTGGAATGAATCTTCAAACCAGGCAAAATTTGGGGGAGGAAAGTATTTGTAGCTATAGATGGAGGGGAAGTTCCATAACAGCAAAAGAGGCTGGCCCTCTTTCACAGGTCCGAGCAGAGAGAAAAACCCATCACCTACACCACATGCACAATAGCAAACAGGCAGGAGGGCCCAAGAGAATTTCTTTCCCTTTATATACTCTTAGGGTGGGGCCTTATAACCCTTTCTCAGACTTAATGGCTTCCTGAGTCTCTGGAATTTCCTTCCTGTACTGTCCACGCAGGAAAGGATGTTTACTTCTAGCTTCTTTGAGCTTCTTTACATTTTGCCCCTTGCTGAGAGGCTGCCTTCCTGTAAACATCCTCAGACCACTCCCCAAGATAATTAAAAAGATCCAAGTTGACAACAAAACTTAACCATCACAGGCCCCAAACAATGTGACAGCACTAGGTTTAAACTTAACAAGTATCTCTCCTGTCTGGGGTGTCCTATAACCAGGCTGATTCTATTCTTCATTAGACTGAACCCCCCTGAACCTGAGTGCTCAGCCTCTGAGCCACCACTTAGACCTTCTCCCCTAACTGGGGTACTGAACAGGGGCTGGTCCTAGTGTATCCCCTAGAGCTCCAAACCCAAATACACTGGTAGCTCTTCACCAGTCTGGAACATTCAGTACTGGATTCCTCCCTTCTCCTCACAGGGAGCAGAGTCTCTAGGCTCACTGTGCCTCAATTTGTGCTGTCCTGCACCAGCAGAGGACACCAGTCGCCACACACACTACTGCCCTTCTCTCTGATACACAGGATCCCTCACTGGACTTAAGTGTGTTTTGACCTCTGTGAAGGTGGATGTACCTGTCTTCTCCTCTTGTCCTTGTGGCTCAGGCAGCTGAATGGGGCTCTTTGCTGGGCAACTCTGGGGCTGCATCTGGGGCTGTAGCTGTCAAAACCCTGGATTTCTCCCTGGGAATGCTGGGTGGCTATATGCCTTCTCTTCTGTGATTTTTTTCAGACTCTGCCACCAGGAGATTGCTCTAGACATCTACAGACATGAGTGCAGAAGCTGTGGCAGCCAGTGGGAGGCCTTCAAAGAAAGCTGTGGAGAGGGGACCCATGGGGCAGAATAGAGAGGGGAACTAGAGGACCAGAGGCCAAGGGAGAGGAAAGCTAAAGGTCCTGAGGTCTGGGAGGAGAGCCAGGGTCCCAAAGGCTTAGGAAAGAGGAGAGCCATGGGCCCAGAGGCAGGGGAGTGGATCTTATTTTTTTTTTAATACAGTCATTTATTCTGTCTTTTATTATTGTTGAGTTAATTCCATTTGCATTTAGGAAATGATGTTTACTTCCAACTTCTTTGAGCTTCTTTACATTCTGCCCCTTGCTGAGAGGCTGTCTTCCTGTAAATATCCTCAGAGACCCACCCAAGATAATTAAAAAGATCAAGTTGACAACAAAACCTAACCATCACAGATGTTATAGAGAAAAATTTGCTGTTCCCTAGTATGTTGTTGGGTAATGTTATGGTTAGTGTTTATTTTCCTTTTCCACCAAGAGTAGGTTGGTTTGTTACAGTGGGTCTAGTTCTTTCCTATTTTTTCTTTGTTCATCTGTTTCTTTCATGGAGTGCATCTCATCAGGTGATCTCATCAATAAGGCAGTCTTTCTTCTTCCCTGTAAAGTATTTCTTTTAGGTTTTTTTTTTTTTTTTTTGTAAAACTGGCTTGGTTGACTTAAATTGCCTTAGTTGGGTTTATTTTAGAATATCCTTATCTTTCCATTGATTTTGAAAGATAATTTTGCTGGGCATAGCATTCTTATTTGGAAGTTTTTCATCTTCAGAGCTTAAAATATGTCTACAATCTTTTTTGGCTTTTAGGCTTGCTGATGAAAGGTCTGAGGTTATTTTTATGTTCTTGCCTTTTTCTGTGAATTGGAATTTCTATTGTAGCTTTTAGTACTGTATTTTCACTGAGTGTTTTTGACATTGTCCCAAGGATGTATGGTGCCAAGGATCTTATCTAGTCAGGTCTATTTGGAGTTTTAAATGGCTCTTGTGTTTGGATGTAATTTTTCCCTCTAGATTTAGGGAAATTTCCCTTATAATTTCATTTAATAGTCAATAAATCCCTTTTGCATTTATCTCAGCTCCTTCTTCAACTCCCTGAAGAACTCTCTTGAATTTGTTCCAGATTTCTTGGGACTATTGGTAATGCTCATTATTTTTTCTTTGTATTGGTCTGTAATAATTTCAACTTTGTCCTCTGTCTTTTAGATTGATTCTTCTGCATGATCATGTCTGTTTTAGTATTACATTCTGATGTGGTTTTTGTTTATCTGATTTTGCTGTTATTTTGAGCTATGGTCTCACTCTAGCCCAGGCTGACCTGTAACTCTCTCTGTGTCCCAGACTGGCCTCAAACTTGCAGCAATCTTCCTACCTCAGTCTCCCCAGTACAAGTATACATCACCATGGCTGGCTTCTGATGTGCTTTTTATTTGAATAATCCTGATTTTTGTTTCTATAATTTCTGCTTGATTCTTTTTCAGCATTTCAATTTCCTTCCCACATTTTCCCTCCATGTTTATGACTTTTTCCTCCAACTTAATCACTGTTTCATTCACTTTGGAGACTGACTTTTGAGCTCTTGAATATGATTTTTTAAGGTCACTCATCTGCTTGTTTGAGGTACCTATGTGATCACTAACTGCTTTTAGAAGTAATTTAAATTATTTTCCTAGTATTTCAGCTATCTCTTTTTCTTTGCCCATTATGGGAGTATTGAGAGTTTAGGAGTATAGTGTGGTGTATTGTTGTCCTTGAATTTTCCTGCTGCTTTGTTGTGTCTTGGTCATTTGTGGAGATGGATTTTTTCAGCCTTAACATACTCATTTATTTACTTAAGAGAGGGAGAGAGAGAGAACTGAGCCACTTTGTGCATCTGGATCCTGGGGAATCAAACCAGTTCTATCAGGCTTGACAAACATGTGCCTTTACCAAAAAAAAAAAAAAAAAAAGCCGGGTGTGGTGGCACATGCCTTTAATCCTGGGAGGCAGAGGTAGGAGGATCGCCATGAGTTCGAGGCCAGCCTGAGACTACATAGTGAATTCCAGGTCAGCCTGGGCTAGAGCGAAACCCTACCTCGAAGAACCAAAAAAGAAAAAAAAAAGAAAAAGAAAAAAAAAAAAACCAAGTGCCTTTAACCAATGAGCTCTCTCTCTCCAGCCCCTTTTGCAGTCTTTCAAGACTATTTTGGTGGTACAGCGGTTTTAGATGCAATATAATGCAAAGTGTTAATCCAATTAATACAATGTATATCCTTTTAGGTATTAATACCAATATACAATTATAGTGACTACAAGTCCCTGTTGCTCTAATTTCAAAGTTTATAAACTTTGGCATATTTCAAAAGGCTCTAGCACTTTTTCTTAAATTTTGTCTTCATATTTGAGGCTTTTGTCACGTATTTTATTCTTCCATTCACTCATTCATAAGTTTTTACTTCAAAGAAATGGAATATTTCATCTGAGATGATGTCTTTGGCCAGATTTGTGAGACATATAATTTGACAAACCAATTCTAATCAAGCAATCTCAGAGATTTCCTTGCTTAAAGGCATTTCTTCCTCTAGGCTAAATACCTACTGTTTCCTGATTTGTCTTTTGTCACTTATGAATCACACTTGTTTTCCTTCCTCTTGTTAAATAGCAGCAGAGGAAAAGGTGACCCATCAATTTAATTTAAGTAAAAATACATACCATATTGATTTATAGAGCTTACTTCAAATATCTAACTGACACAATTCACAGGGACAATTTGGGATGGCAATGGCTGCTTTTAGGATTTTTTTTCCATTTTTCAAAATGTATTTATTAGCATACAAAGAATTCAATTTTATTATACTATTTTCAAACAATCATATTACACCAGAAATACCTACTTGTTTCCAAGGTCTATTTGTTTAAAGGCCATTTGCCATCCTTTCACTCCAAGATATTCTCTATCTTTTAGGAAAAGGCAAGTATCTCAGAGGCAACAAACAGATTGATGATTTTTTAATCCATCCTAGTCTGTGACTTAGGTTAGGGAGATGAGTCCATTGATATTCAAAACTAATGTTGAAAGGTGCTTATTAATTTCTGTCTTTCTTGGTTTTGTGGTACTTGGTATTTTTTCTGTTAGTCTCTTATATAAACTATTATTCAAGTATGAATTATTCTTTCCTGTGGCCTTATATATGCACTTTTTCTTATCTTCAGTCTGAAGAATCCATTTAAGTATTTTCTGTACAGCAGACTTAGTGGTTATATATTCCTTTTGCCTATTATTATCATGGAAAGTTCTTATTTCATCCTTCAGTCATAACAGATAATATTGCTGGAAAGGTATATTTCCACTCACACCAGCCCTGCAAAATCAAAAGAACTTGGAGGAGACAACAGGACCAGCTGAGCAGCTCCAGAACCTCCAGACAGTATCCCACAACCTCCCCTCCCCCATATACAAGCACAAGAAAAGGCACCAAAGGTTGCAGGACATCCAGGGATCCCAGCCACCCCTCTTCCCACCCAACATCTACATTTGCTGATCTGAAGAGCTGAACAATGTAACTAGATGAGATGAACTTTTAGTATACCAAAAAGGGAACTGGCTTCACAATTCAGTATAGGTGAGATAGAAACTCTCCCCAAAAGTAACTTGGTTGGTTTACATTGGGGCAAATCATATCCCAAAAGTATGTAAGTTTCGACTGGAAGTACTTAATGCACCTTCCATAACAGAGAAGATATCTAAAAAAAAAAATCACAAGGAGTTAAAAAAATAACACTTACAACCCAGTCCTACTAAAGCAGAAATGCTGACTTGTTGGATCTGATATACATTTAGTATACTTTGTCTTTTTAAAATAATTTGTGTGCTAGGGCTAACTCTTATCTCCTAGTTCCAGGGAGATCCCACCTCCTGAAAAGGCACAAAAATTAAGAAATATCAAAAATGACACTGGAGAAGTCTTGCAGTGCTGTAGCAGAGTTTGATGGCCTATTCTGGTAAGATTTTGAAAATTGTAAATAAATAGAGAGAATATTGGACTGGGAAGGCTATGAAATTTCAAAAGGCAAGAAAAACACTTTGTTGGAACTGGGCTACTAGAAGAAAGGCTTGCTGCATTCTCCCCGTGTCCTGAGAATTTGAGTAAATTCGAATTTAAAAATAATGGACTGGTATGCTTGGTGGAAGTATGAACAGAGAGATAAGGAAAATACAGTGCTGACACAGAAAGAAATGTAAGCAAGTTTAAAGTTACAGGCACAGAGACTGGTTTTAGGCCACTGAAGCTATAGTTGTTAAGGAGATTACCACCACCAAAGAGAGGTCAACTGCTCTGCATTGAAACAATGAGACACAAAAATCCAGATACACAGAATGGCACATGCATCTGGAGTTCCTTGGAAGTAGCTGGAGGCCCTGGCATGTCCCCCCCTCCCTCTCTCTCTCCCTCTGCTTACAAATAAATTAATAAAGATACTGAAAATTTGAAAAAAAAAAAGAAAGAAAGAAAGAAAGAAACAATGAGAAAGATGCCCTGAGGCTGAAACACAGCCCAGTGAAAGCTCAAGCTAAGAAGAATTCAAATTTATTTTAAACAAAAGGAACTAAAGGAAACATGTTGAAGGAGCAGACAGCTCCACAGGGTTAAGCTTTATTCTCCCCTGGATTTACAAATTTTACCACAATGCCTTCATGGTACTGGTTTTAGAAGCATAAGAAATGCAGGATATAGGGTCATGAAGTGCAGCCATGGTTTCAGGAGCTGCTAAGATGTGGAAATATGAGGTAGGGTTGAAATCCCTGTATGGAGGCTCGGTAAGGCCATTGTATGGAGCTATGACGATGAACCATGGATGGCAATGGTAGCCCCAGGAATTTGGAGATGACAGGACTGTGGGATAGCCACCAAGGAAAGCTTCTAGCTCTAGCTGAGGTGGATCTGTCCAGAGTGTAAGCAGCACAGTAAAAGGCAAAAATTTGCCAAAGTCTTTTGGAGCCAAAGGACTTTCTCACAGGTCCCAGATGCCAGATATGGATCTGTAGATGTTTGATGCTTACCATGCTGGTTATTGATCTTGGATTAGTCTAGTCTCTTTTTACACCTTGGTTTTTCAATGGGAATGTTTACTCTGTGCCATTATGTGTTATAAGTACGTAACTTGTGTTTTTGATTTTACAGGGTTCACAGTTAAGAGACTGCCTTCAATCTCAGGTGAGACTGAACTTTTTTTTAAAATTTATTTTATTTATTTATTTTCAAGCAGAGAAATACAGAGAGAGAGAGAGAGAGAGAGAGAGAGAGAGAGAGAGAGAGAGAGAGAGAGAGAGAATGCACCAGGGCCACCACCTTGTGGTTCTGGCTTATGTGGGTCCTGGGGAATTGAACCTGGGGCCTTAGGCACTGGAGGCAAGTGCCTTAACCGCTCTCCAGCCCAAGAGAGACTGAACTTTTGAAGTGTTAAAATTGTTAAAGACTATGGTGACTTTTGAAATTTTATTGAATGGATTTTGCATTGTGAGATAGTCATGAGTCTATGAGTCCAGGGTAGGAATTTGGTGGTTTGAATGTAAATATATCCATAGCCTCAGATGTTTGAGATTGAGCTTTCTGCTTGGTCCCCAGATAGACAGTATTTAAGAGGCAGAACCTTGCTGCAGGTGGTGTATTGTTGGGGGTGGCCTTGGGATTAAGGAGTCTAGCCCTGTTCAGTGTTCAGATTGAGCTTGTGTTTGCTGCATTCTCTTTGCTGCAGATATATGAAGTGAGCCAGTTTCCTCTACCTTGATGAAGCTTGCCCTTGAAGGTGTAAGCTTGAAAGAAATCTTTTCTACTCATAAACTGCTTTTGGTTGGGTGTTTTGCCCCAGAAATCAGAAGCTAACTGATATATACACTTTGACTTTTTGAACATTGAGTATATTGTTTGATCACCTGCTCTTTTTCCCCCGCCTCCACTCAGATTTCCATGGTGAGGCTCTTATTCCTCCATCTTAACCAGAAGTCCAATGCTCTACTTTTTAAAATTAGTATAAGAAGGCTTCTACACACAATTTGCACCCTAAAGTGGCCTGTCTAAAGAAGCCTTCTAGCAATTATAATAATAAAACATGATGGTATAAGGGGGACTATTAGGGAAAAGGAAGGAGACCACTGGAAGAAGGAAGAGGAGACAAGGAAGGGTAGGAGAGGTATATATGATCAAAGTACATTATGGGTATGTACTAAAATATTCTAGCAAAAACCATTGCTTCACACAGTTAATGTATGCTAAATTAAATAGCAAAAAATAAAATTCTAAGTACTTATTTTAAGGAGATGTAAAGTCTGTGGCATGAAATTAACTTTGCAAGCATTTGGTGAGATTACTTGCTGCAATTTTCTTAGCTCATCTTTAATATGAAAGACTATTCTATCATGTCTTTCAATAACATCGATGATGTTTTGTTGAAGCAGTATTTACCTCTATAGTTTGGGCTGGCCTGGGACTCACTATGTAACCCAGGCTGGCTTTGAAATCCTGGAAATTCTCATCCCTCACCTTCACAATTACTGGGATTATACACCTGAGCCACCATACTGGTCACTTGGAAAACAAAATCGGTATTCTGATTTAAAATAAGAAGGAAAAAAATGGTTCCTTTTAGTCAAGCCATTTGAGGAGAGTAGAAGAAAGAAACATAAAGGGGAGATATTAAAATTTAGCATATTTGATAACTTGGCAATAGCTCTGTTTCTCCCTGGCAACAATTTTGCTTTTTCATTGATTTGGTTCCTCCAATGCAAAGTCACATGACCAGGTGGCTCATGCCCGGCTGCTCCAGTGGTGCTTGAAGAATTGCACCAGTCACCGAGATGGAGAGGCACATACATGATCATTGCCCAATTTGGAAAGGAGGTGCATGGACACCTCATGGACCCTTACAATTGGGCCAGAGATATACTTCTCCACATCTCAGCCCAGTTATTTCTGTTGAATTTATTATTTTTGGAAGATCTGTGTTGCTGTGATTATTTTCTTATATTACTCCACTGGGATTTTTTTCTTTCTTTCTTTTTTTGTGTCTTGGGTTATTTCATTGCTTGTGTTTCTGATTATCAGCTGCATTCTTGGACGTGTAGATCAGAAGTTATATCTTCAGGGTAGAACCTAATGTACCAGATGTGACCTATATGACTCCCTTGTTAGCAGAAATTACCTAAACTGGTGGATAGGCCTGCTATGTGATTGTCACAGTATCAAATAAACAGCAATAGTCCTTTGACTTCAATTGCTGGTGGGTAAAGGAGCAAGGATGGTGTGGAACATGCTAGGGGTTGTATTACTTAGAACTGGGAGGTGTGTATGGTGGATGGGTTAGGATGTGGACCAGTATTGACCTTAAAAAAGACAGAGGGGGCACATGTATCTAGGAGAGGGAAGTTGGTGTACTATTAAGTTCCAATGATCTTAGAGGTTGTTGAAACTACAGAAAGTTTGTAGCTATGGAGAAAAAAAGAGGAGGGGATAGGAAAAGGAGTTGGAAAAGAAAGGGAAAATATACTAACTGTGACTAGGAAAAGTAGTAAAGAGACCCTAATAATAGACTTAGTGGAGAAAAAGACAGAACAAACCTAAAATCTAACTCTGAGTATACAAACACAAACAAAATCAGCACAGAATAAACATGCATGAGAGGATATGTCCTTACAAGGACCTAAACCAGGTGTGGTGGCTCAGGCCCCTCATCCGATCCCCGGGGAGGATAAGGTTCCATCAGAGTCCCAGTCCCCTTGTTCTTGCTTGTACATGTACTTTCCTTTCCCAGACTTGGACTAGAAAGTATATGCTATTTGTTTGTTTTGAAACAAGGTCTCTTGTAGCCCATGCTGACCTTCAACTCTCAATGTAGCCAGGGATTACATATGTATATCACCAAGCCTGCTTTATGCAGTGCTGGGGATTGAACCCAGGGCTTCATGTATGCTAGGCAGGTACTTTACCAAGTGAGCTACATCTCCATCTCAGTATGAACATTTTAAATCCTGGTCATATGTAGATCCCTATGCTATTTCAAAAGGCTTTCCAAAGGCTGGAGATATGGGTCAGCCATTAAAGGCACTAGCTTACAATGCCTAAAGACTCAAGTTCAGTTTCCTAGTACCCACATAAAGCCAGACACAGAAAGTGGCACATGCATCTAGAGTTTGTTTGCAGTGGTTCGAGGCTCTGATATTCCCATTCTCTCTGTTTGTCTCCCTTCTCTCTGTCTCTGCTTATAAATAAATAAATAAATATCCTACTTAAAGAAATAAAGAGGGAAGTAAAGGAGGAAGGTAAGGGAAGGGGGCAGGGAGGAAAGAAGAAGGAGAAACATGGCCTTCCAAACTCTAGGATGGAAAGTAAAAGTGTATAAAAAAATTCTAGCCTTGTACTGGGAACCAGACTTCCCTAATCAGAACATGTGAATCTTTCTTCCTTTCTTCTTTCCTTCTTTTTTCCTTCCTTATATTCCTTCCTTTGTTTCCTTCTCTCCTTCCTCCCTTCTTTTTCTTTCTTGATTTCTTGCTCTGTTTTAACTTATAAAGAATAAGCGTTGGTACATTCACACTCTAGAGGGTGGGCAATCTAACCTGTCTGTCACCAACACTGGCTTGGCGTCTGTTGAGATCCTTCTCTGGCATCAAAGATGGCAGAAGGGACCACATGTGAGGTAGACTTGATCACACTTTGGTAAAACTAGAAGACACAAACTGGTGAAAAAAATGGAATTTACATGACCCTGAAAAGGTTTTACAAATTAATCTCTAAAGAAAATTTGAAATTAGGAATATTTTAAATAAAAACATTATAAGAAAATCAACAGCCCCTCTAATTAAAAGTTAAAACAGAAATATTACCTGGGTGGGGTGGCACATGTCTTTAATACCAGCATTTGGGAGGCTGAGGTAGGAGAATCATTGTGAAATGAGGCCAGCCTGGGACTACAGAGTAAACTCCAGGTCAGCCTGGGCTAGAGTGAGAACCTACCTCAAATCCCCACCCCCGACACAAAAAAAAAATTAAACTTGGAACATGTGTTGTCTTTTTAAATTTCATCTTGAGCCTGGCATGGAGGCATGCCTAGCTTCTCAGCATGGGAAGGAGAGGATAGAAGATTACCATACATTTAGAGCCAATCTTGTTAATAATATTGCTGTAGATGATTAAGATGGTAAACAACATAATAAACATCCTGTTTCCTATATTCATACGATTTTATATTAACAGTAATAGGAGACTGGCTATGTAGCTCAGATGGGTAGCGTTCTTGCCTATAGCAAACACAAAGCCCTGGGATGGATCTCCAACATATCATAAAAACTGGGTATGAGTGCTAGAGAGATTGCTCAGTGGTTAAAGTTGCTTGCTTGCAAAGCCTGTCAAACTAAGTCCAATTCCCCAGCACCCATGCAAAACCAGACATCTGTGATCCCAGCAAGCCTACGGGAGTGGGATGTAGAGCCAGGAGAATCTGAATCTCAGGAACTAGATAGACCAACATTCGTTTGCAAGAGACCCTGTCTCAAGGGAGATAGAAAAGGAGTACAGGAACCTCAAGGCTGTACTATGACCACATGTGTGCTATGACATCACATCTCTACACAGACACATACAGATACACACATAAAGATACAAGGAAGGAAGGAAGGAGGAAAGAAAGAAAGAGAGAGAGAAAGAGGGAGATAGGGAGGGATAAAAGGAAAAACTGGATGTGCTGTCACATGCTTATAATCCTAGGACTCTGGAAGTGGAGGCAGGAGAACCAGAAGTTCAAAGTCATCCTTAGCTACATATTAAGTTGAAGTGCATATTAGGCTATTTGACACACTACCACAAAGAGAGAGAGAGAGAGAGAGAGAGAGAGAGAGAGAGAGAGAGAGAGAGAGAGAGAGAGAAAGGAAGAGAGATAGGAAAAAGAAAGGAAGTGAGGGAGAGAAGGGGAAGGGAAAAAGTAGAAAGGAAGGCAAGAAAAGTAAAGGGGGGGGTATGGTGGTGCACACCTATAATCCCAGCACTCTGGAGGTGGAGGCAGAAAGATTAGGAGTTCAAGACCATCCTTAGCTACATGGTGAATTTAAGGCCAGCTTGGACTACATATGATTCTGTATCTAAACAACAATAACAGTAATATAATAATAATACTAATATAAATAATACATTTATATTTATCACTGATTTGCATATTTATAAATCTCTACATATCTAAGACCTTCCATCCAAAGGAATGTTAAAAATTTCTTTACCATAAAATGTATCAAAAGGGGCAAATTACAATTTGGTTTGCTTCTCTATACAATGAGTTAGCTACTGTGTGTCATAAAGACATGTACCCCTGTTGGGTGCTTCTCCAGGTTACCGCATGGGTCCCTGGCCCCCTGCTAAATGAACCTGTCTCTCTGGCCAGCAGGAGACCTGGCTCCATCGAGGAAAGGTGAGCGCGGTGGCTGGACAATCACACACAGCCGGGAGAAGTGTCCAAGCAGATCTCAAAACTTTATTTTAGCATCCAACCTTATATACAATCTAGGGATGGGTTGCATTGCCTTATCTCTTACACAAAGGGGGCTCAGTAAACAGGAACACAGCTACTGAAACTCAGCCAGCAGGAGTAAAACCTATTAGCACTTGTAAACAGGATTTAGGGCCTTCAGCCATCCCCCCTGCCTCCTGGGGGGCACAGGTGTGCTAGGAACAAAGGCATGAGCTACTCTGCTCAGGCTCTCATCTGGATGCATATTAAAACTTAGCTCTCAGATATTCAGCCAGGCTGGGTCCTACATCTCACTCTTTTCTGTTTGCTTGTAAGCAGTAGAGTTTGGCCACACACTCTGGGACCACCTCATACTTGTCATTATTGTGGGGGAGTTTAGCTCCAAACAGAACCCCTCAGACCACAGAACAAGGAGCGAACCTCCAAAGTGGGCTCCTCATATCCTGAGAGAAAATTACTGTTGAGGCGACAATATCTGGACCGTCAATGCATTGAGCTGTATCTCATTGACTTAAAAGCAATTAGCCTAGCCATGGAGACTGCATGAACCAAGATTGAGGAGGCTTTATCCTGTTCTCTGAGCCCCTTTCCTGGTCTAAGTTCTGCTCGAACTTTTTAAGGGAATCTACATTAACTCCTGTATGATTTACAAAAGTATAATATAAAAGCACAATATTTCTTTAGTCCCCCCTACCTTAAGAAATAATATAACATATAGTATAATATTTTTAGCCCCTAAGGAATAACATAGAACATAGTATAATACTTTCTCACCCCAAGAAATAACATAAAACATAGTATAGAACTTTTTCATCCCCAAGAAATAACATAACACATTTAGTCTGTGTCTAATTTGGAGGACCACTCTACACAAAGATTTTAACAGTTGCTTGAAGGGAGTTTTGATTCCATCTCTGCTCCAGCAATCTCAGGGTAAAGGCCAGGGTAGCTGTTTCTTGTCCTTCTCAGCAGAGTGGGGGTGACGGCCTGCGGGGATAGGGTGTCATTTAGCTGCAGCAGTGGCTTCTGTGGGGGCAGGGCGTCATTCTGGCTGCATAGATTTGGGAGCAGCTGCTTCAAGTCCTGTCAGTTGTAAAGATGACTGCACTCTGGACCTTTAGAAGACATGGGAGGCAGCTTGTATCCTCAAGAGTCCCCACATTCCTGTAAAGAAGCACAAATGTCTTGCTTTGTGGGTATCATCCGCAAGCGATTATTCATGTGGGACAGGTCTCCCCAATGGGAAAGACATAGCCAAATCCTCTCCCAGGTCCTTGGCAACCTTATGTGGAGTCTCACTCCTAAACTTATATAATTCTCCCCTCTCTTGAAGATATCCCAATTGCTATTGGGAAGTGGGGATGAAGAAATCTCTCTCTGGTCTTTTTCCTGCTGAATAGGACATGAAGTTAAGGCAACTGGGGGTATTCCTCAGAGAGGGGAGGAGGGTCCCTATCTAAGGCCCAAGAGAGAGAGACCCATTAGCCATATATCACATTGCCAAGATTTTGTCCGGTCTCACATTGTGAGGCAGGAGGTAGGGTGAATCCCCCAGAAGTGGGGAGTGGTTCACTGTTAGGTTGCTGTCCACCGTGGAAACTCAGATCCATCCCCAGAATTGTTTACTGAATGGCATCATAGCCTCTGATATGGTCTGAGATGGTTCCTGTATGGCTTGCAAAGCATAAGATATTTATTAATAGTTATCAAGAGAAATAGATATAGCACTTTATTTCAATAACAGTACAAGTGTTACTATAGACATAATTTTTGAAGCATTTTCAGAAATAAGTCCAAATATAGAGATCTAACCTGGAAGTCACCAGATCCAGAGCAATCTAGAAAGACAGTATCTATATTTGAAAACATACCAATTATTCAGGAGGGTTTGGAAACTCAAAGTGTAGAGGCTGAAATAACTTTTCTCAGATGTCTGAACTTGTACCCTGGAGTAGGGAATATGTCTTAAAGAGTTAGTTTAAATACACAAAATTAGACAATTGTTGAAATAATATCTTAGATGGAGACTCTGTGATTACCCACAATGAAGCAGAGTCCAGTCCTGTTAAATCAGAACAGCTGAATTCTAATACCAATCTGATTTTGAAAAAGAAAACATGTGACAACCAATGTTGTTAGCTTAACATTAGGCCTTAATTAACCTTATATATAGTAATGATTCTTATAAACATAAGACAATTATGTTTTATCCATAACAGAAATTATATAAAAGCTTAAGTTCCTTCAACCTATTTACCTAACAGGAGGATAGAAGCCACAATGGCTGAAATTAAACCTTAGGTTGCATAAGTCCAATGATGATCATTTGATAGCATTAGCATGAACAAATAGAAACCATTTAAACCCACAATGTTTTTAGATGTGAGAACCTTATTTTAGAAAATTAATACCAGTAAGCAACCTTTATCTTAAAAACTTAATTTTTTCAATAAATTATATACTGACAAATAGTTGGCCTGGGTGAGTACCTTAAGAGTTCTTTTTGTAGTTTCATAAGCAAAAGAACAGTTGTACTCTGTTTTATAAAAACTTAGACTAGAGAATCATTTAGTATTTAAAGCTGACTTGTGGCAGTCACTTCTTTTAAAACTTGCTATGACTAGTCTTTTTGCAAAACCCCAAAATTAATTTTTTTATTAAGAGACTAAGCAAATATCTTTAGCAACCACTACATATTGAAATTTGTACTTGCCAAATGAGTATAAGTATTAAAGAGTATCTCTAACCATTGAACAGCCTGATCCTTAACATAGACCTATAAGTAAGACACTTTCTAGGGGCATTCTTCCCCCTCTTTTATATTTATAAGCAAGCAAAAAAACATATAGTACTTACAGCAGACAATGTCTCTAACCATTTAGAAATAGATGAGAAAAGAAACCTTGTTTTTTTTCTTTTGCCTCAGTTTACCCATACAATCATGGACTCTAGCATCACAAAGAGGACACAAATCTCCTCGTAATATTTCCCTTACATTCATCAATAAACCAGTTGGCCAGACCAGTTTATGAGGAAGTATTGGAAATATGTCTGTTTCTGGGTCTGTATCCAATGAGCTCTTTTGAATACAGAGTCAGATTGAGCACAATAATATCTTGATTTTTCTATTATTGTTTAGTCCAAGATTGAGAACCAGTACATGTAGCTGGCTTTTATAGAATTGGCGTCTAACACATATTTAACTTATATAGAATTTAGAGAAATCATACCAATCTGACTTAACTATTAAATTATATAAAATAAGTAATAAGAATTAGACATCCTTATTAATAGGAAATTAGACATTTTAATGTAATGTCTTAGTGAATGTAATTTTAAGAAAATTGACAACCCATATCTTTAATATTATGTATACATTTAGGCAAAACACAATACCTTTATCATATCTGGAAAATTTTTGCTACCTTGATAAGTTTTGAATATCTCTGACAAATCAACCTTCATAGAATTTTTAAAACTGATTGAGGTAGACTGAAAGAAAATAATAAGTCTGTGGCATAGCTAAAATTAGAACATTGTACATTAGACAGGTGCCCTTAAGTAACCCAGAAGAAGGAATTTCTTATCCCAGTAAGCATATAAATTGACCAGAAACCAAATCAATCACAAATTGACCAGAAATCAAATCAATTGAATTCAGCCTGCAGAGCCTTCCCTTAAAGTCCCATGGAGTCTCAGCCATCTCTTGGGGAAAGGCCTCATGGCCATATCGGATTCCTTAGTCCATAGGCAACAAAGACCAATAACCAAAAGAGAGGCAAAACTCAAACTATAGGCAAAAATCAATTTCTCAAGTTGCTGGTCTCCTACAAACAAAAGGCTGTACTCCCTGGGGTTAGCCCTGAGTGACCATTGTTATTCAGCCCCAGGGGGCCTGCACCTGAATTTCTGACTGGCTGAAAGATATCACTTCTGTGGCATATTTTCTAAATCTGAGAAAATAGCAGACATATAACCCAAACCGGAGACTTTCTTGTATCAAATCCATAAGTATGAGAGGCATTGCATGCGCCATAAGGCTTAACTCACTTTTACATCTGTATAGACAGAGAAAAAGCCTTATAAATTAATTTAAATTAAGTCTAAGTAAGCTTAAATAAACCTAAATATTTATATATGACCAATCGTTGCTAGGATTCTATTAATGCAGACCTTATTAGCATTATTTGTGCCTTTCCTGGGGCTGTGGACTGTGTCTCAGACCTCCAAGCCCATCTCCTGACATAAGCACAGTGCTCTGAGCACTGGGTCCTGTGACTTTTACTGTTTCGTGGGTCTGTGGTCTGTGTCTCAGACCTCCAGGCCGGATCTTTTGCCATAAGCACAGCGCTCTGAGCGCTGGGTCCTGACTTGCCTGTTGCGTTACCCATTGGCCAAATGTGGATCTCACTCACCTAGATTCCAATTGGCACTCGATGAGCAGGGGGCTCCCCTGGAAACTCAGACGGACAAAATGGACAAGTATAGAACTGGGAGAAGCAGCGAGATTACCAGACTTCAAGTCCCTGTTCGGGCGCCAGATGTCGGGTGCTTCTCCAGATGTGTTACCGCATGGGTCCCTGACCCCCTGCTAAATGAACCTCAGTCTCTCTGGCCAGCAGGAGACCTGGCTCCATCGAGGAAAGGTGAGCGCCGCGGCTGGACAATCACACGCAGCCGGGAGAAGTGTCCAAGCAGATCTCAAAACTTTATTTTAGCATCCAACCTTATATACAATCTAGGGATGGGTTGCATTGCCTTATCTCTTACACAAACGGGGCTCAGTAAATAGGAACACAGCTACTGAAACTCAGCCAGCAGGAGTAAAACCTATTAGCACTTGTAAACAGGATTTAGGGCCTTTAGCCATCCCCCCTGCCTCCTGGGGGGCACAGGTGTGCTAGGAACAAAGACATGAGCTACCATTCAGGCTCTCATCTGGATGCATATTAAAACTTAGCTCTCAGATATTCAGCCAGGCTGGGTCCTACATACCCCCCCTTTTAAAATTATTATAATAATTTGTGACCTCTCCTTACTTTGGATCTACTCTTAAATCATTATAATTAAAAAATACCTTATTGCTTAGAGACAAAAGTCTCTACCGATTATTGTGGCTTATCATTTATTGTTGATTACTGTTCTTTTCAAATATTGCTTGGACAGAACAAAACACTGGGAACTCTGATTTGTCTCTAGAGACTATGTATCATGAGATGATTATATCTTTTCTTAAACCTCTTGCTTTTACATTTCCCAAATTTAGCCTTGAATTCAGAAAAGTAAAGCAAGAGAGATGATAGAGTTGTTAGCCAGCAGGGTTAAAACCTCTTCGACTGCTGGATGCTTTATTTTTCTTTTTATTTATTTGCAAGCAGAGAGAGACAGCGAGAATGGGTATGTCAGGGCCTCCAGCCACTGCAAACAAACTCCAGGGGCATGTGCCACTTTGTGCATCTGACTTTATGTGGATACTGGGGAATCGACCTCAGATGATTAGGTTTTATAGGCAAGTGCATTAGCCACTGAGCCATCTCTCCAGGCCTGGATGCTTTATTTTTGAGAAGAGGTCTCACTATGTAGCCCTGGCTGGCTTGGAACTCAGTACATAGACCAAGCAGCCTAAGGTAGTCCTCCTGCCTCTGCCTCCCCAAGTACTGGGTTTACTGGAGTGAACCACCATGGCTGGCTAGGATGACATCGTTTCCTCTTGGCCAAGTTACCACACTTTTCAATAAAGGGTGAGGCTCCCTAGAAATTTCCATAATCAGCTGAGTGTCACCTGGGCTTAACCAGGTGAAAAAAAGTTACAAGCTCTGTACTGGAACGTGTGGTTTCGATTTCTGGCATACACTGAGATTCCTTATACAGATCTTTGTGGTTGAACCCAGACAAAAGGTGCTCTGTATGAGCATACATACTCTGGAAACCTTGAATGTGTGCTGCTCCTTCTCTGACCTCAATGCCAGTCTGTGCTGCCTGGCTGCCTACAAGACCCTCTGGAGTGTGATAAGTGCTTTCCAATGCCCCAACTTGAAACAACTTTTCAGGTTGTTTGTGTGACTAAACAAACTGTCAACTGAACTTCTTGCAGAAACCACTAGCCATCACAGGGGTATAGTTTTTTAAAATGGAAAAGAAAAGACCAAAAGACCAAGTCTCCTGCATTTCTTTGCATTTTCATTAATGTGTAACTATTGTGCAAACTTTTGTCTTTACCAAGCTTAACATCAAAGGGAGAGGTAAAGAAGCTCATAAATTAAAACGAAAATTTATCTTTCCAAATCCGTGGTGTATAAGGAAAATAGATTCATGTAAATACATATCAAGAAGTGTGTGCTTTTCATGTTAAACATATCTGGTTTGCCTTTGGTTGTTTGCTTATTGGCTTTGGGTTTTGCTTTGGTTGGTTTTGCTTTTTGAAATAGGGTCTTACTATATAACCTTGGATGCTCTCGCAGTTATGTTACCTAGGCTGGTCTCAGACTCTTGCCAAGCCTCCTGCTTCTGCCTCCCAAGTGAGGAGGAAATTATAATCTATTAAAGGCTCTGGATACATGGCTTTGCTCTCCCTTGCACATCACTATTCTTGCTGTGCCATCTTGAACCCACAACACTCCTTTCCTACCTGAACAAGAAAAAACTCTAGATGGTTTAACCTGTGCTAGGACATTACCTATAATGTGTGTATGTACCTTGGCTAGTCCCTGTGGATAGTATGGGTTGATTGTAGATGGTCTAAATTTATCTAATGCTTATCTCTAGAATTGTCTAGAACAGTACTGACCCTGTATTAATTAGCATCCAATGCTTATCTCTAGAATTACCTGAAACAGCACTGACCCTGTATTAATTAAGGTCCAGTGATGGTATGTAACCATACATAGGTTTATGGCTTTTTTCATGGAAACATGCACTGATTATACTATCGTCACTCTTTAGCATTAATAATTGCATTTATAGTATGTATCTGGTTTTGGTGGCACTTGGGACATAAAGGCTGATCACATAACTGAAATATGCTTATGGGATTAGTCAGCCCACCCTGTGACTTCATCACTTAATACAGGTTTGGGGCTTTTTGGTGCCAAGATATTTAAACATATCAGTGGTGGTCCCGCACCTGAAGACTAAGTATATCCATAGTAACCAATTATGGGAGGGTGAAGAAGCCTGCATCTGAGACTCCTGGACATTCACAGTACACTTCCACCTCCTAATATTGCTGTTTGATTTCTTACCTGTAATGAAATGGTCCTGTGTTCAAACTGAGTCTTAAGAATTCTTAAGAATGCTTTCTAATGCCAATTTCAAACGCAGAATAATTGATGAATCATTTGACTAAGCATTGAATTGGAGATAGCAAGATGTATGTCACAAACTCCCATTTCCTCGTGGCAAGTGAGCCCTTTAGTTACTTCAGTTAAGGACTGGGCACCTAGCTCAGTTGGGAGATTGCTTGCCTAGCATGTGCAAACCCTAGGTTTGATCAACACCACCTAAACTGGGTGTGTTAGTGCCTCCCTGCAGTCCCAGCATACTTGAGGTGGAAGCAGGAGGATCCGAAGTTCAAGGTTATCCCTGACTACATTAATAGGAGGTTGAAGGCCACCCTGGGTTACATGAATGAGAGTCAGTTTCAAAAGCAAAGAAAAAGTTACTGCATCTAGTAATGAACGTGAAATAAGAAAGCAAATGATGGCCCAATCAGTATTTTCTAGAAAATGTTTTATAATTATTTGCCCATCTTTTTTTAAAGTGGATTAATATTCTTTCTTGTCATACTATCATTAAAGAATTTTGAAGGCTTTGTCTCAAAACTTCATTCCCCTTTTTCTTCAGAAAAATATTCAGGGATGGCAAAGATGTTCAAAGTTCTCTGGACCTCTAGAAATTCTAAGCCCTAGGCTATTCTTTTACTTTCATGATAGTGGCTCCCCTCACTCCATTATCCTTCGTAGCATGCTCACATACTTTAAGAAGCCGTACTCTAGTCCCAGCCTCTGCCTAGCAACAAATTCCAATGACTAAATCTCATCCATCTTATCCAACAAGGATGTTATCAAGCTTGTCCAAAATAGCAACTTGGGCAACCTTTCAAATCCTTGAAACCAGGGATTTATCTTCTGGTAGGCAAGCAAGACAGAATATTTGTCTTGAGTTTCAACCAGTAAGACTTTACTGGATATGTTGAATAAACAGCTCATGCTATATAGTGAAACTCTAATGCCAAATTCAATTCACAGTAATCCTTCCTCAAACACCCAAGTGCTGGGTTTACAGGCCTGTGTCACCACACCCAGCTTAAGATGTTCTATTTTCTGTTTGTTGTTGTTTTGTTCTGTTTAAGTTTGGTTTTGAGACAGAGCCTCACTATGTAGCCCTGGCTGGCCAGGAACTCCCTCTATATTCCAAGCTAGCCTTTAACTTACATAGATTGTACTGCCTCTTCCTCATGAGTGCTGGGATTGTGAACATGTGCCACCAAACTGGGCCCCCAAATCCTATTTTCAGTTCAAAGGTACTACACCAAGTTGTATGTAGTGATGGCTCACTAGGTAAAGTGTTTGCCATGCAGACATGAAGACCTGAGTTTGGACATGGCATAGCTCTTCACTCATAAATTCATAGCAACTGTCCTTACGTTCACAAGATGCACAGAAGACAGGGCCCATCAACATTCAGTCATTGCTAGTGAGAGGCTCATGAGACCCCCCCCCACTCCTCCCTGAAGTGCTACTGGCACTTAATTGCTGCTGAGGGAGGAGGAGACATTTTCTTCAGTGGGTAGTCACTGGTAAGTTGCCCATGCTCTGCTTCATAACCCTGATGCTCATGCGAGCGGCTCTAATTAAACACACACAAAAGAAGAATGAAGAAGAAGAGGAGGACTAGGGAGATGGCTTAGCTCTTAAAGGCACTTGCACCACTAGCCTACCAACCCAAGTTCAACCCCCAAAACCCACATAAAGCTGGATGCAAAGTGGCACATCTTTTTGTAATCCCAATGTGCCTATGTCCAGAGGAGGTGGAGCCAGGAGTGTCCCCAAGATGCAGACCAGCTAGATTGGTCTTCCCAGAAGTGAAAACAAGAGAGAACCTGTCTCTAAGAAGGTGGAAAGAGAGGACTGACACCTTGAGGTTGGCCTCTGATCTCCTCACACTCATGTGACCATACACACAAACAACAATAATAACTCTCTCTCTCTCTCTCTCTCTCTCTCTCTCTCTCTCTCTCTCTCTCTCTCTCT
>PVHP010001518.1:38947-85513 GCA_004024765.1 Zapus hudsonius | reverse complement strand
CACATCTTTTTGTAATCCCAATGTGCCTATGTCCAGAGGAGGTGGAGCCAGGAGTGTCCCCAAGATGCAGACCAGCTAGACTGGTCTTCGCAGAAGTGAAAACAAGAGAGAACCTGTCTCTAAGAAGGTGGAAAGAGAGGACTGACACCTTGAGGTTGGCCTCTGATCTCCTCACACTCATGTGACCATACACACAAACAACAATAATAACTCTCTCTCTCTCTCTCTCTCTCTCTCTCTCTCTCTCTCTCTCTCTCTCTCTCTTTGGTTTTTTGAGGTAGGGTCTCCCTCTAGCCCAGGCTGACCTAGAATTCACTATGTCATCTCAGCGTGGCCTTGAACTCATGGCAATTCTCCTACCTCTGCTCCCAAATGCTGGGATTAAAGACGTGTACCAGCACACCAGGCTTAACAACAATAACTCTTTAAATACGGAAAGAGAAGAGAAGGAAGATGAGGAGGAAGGAGGATATGCTATGTGGTGACTAAAAGATTCTCAAGGATCCCATGTCTTCATTAAAAATTAATATCGGGCTGGAGAGATGGCTCAGAAGTTAAGGCACTTGCCTCCAGTGCCTAAGGCCCCGGGTTCAATTCCCCAGTACCCACATATGCCCCTGGTGCTGTCTCTCCCTCTCTCTCCGTCTCTCTCTGTCTCTGCCTCTCTCTGTATTTCTCTGCTTGAAAATAAATAAATAAAATATTTTTAAAAATATCAAGGCCGGTTGTGGTGGTGCACACCTTTAATCCCAGCACTCGGGAGGCAGAGGTAGGAGGATCACCATGAGTTCGAGGCCACCCTGAGACTACATAGTGAATTCCAGGTCAGCCTGGACTAGAGTGAGACCCTACCTCACCCCCCCAAAAAAATAATAATAATATCAAATAACTCAGACCATATGTCCCCCCCCCCTTTTTCATTTTTCTTGGTCCCTCATCTTGAATAACCTGCTGAGGGAAAACTGTTGTTTTGATGTTTGTTTAAATGTTTTCAAGACAGAGTCCTAGTGGTACTGAAATTTCTCTTACATTATGAATTGCAACCTTCAACTTAAAAAAAAAAGCACATCAGCAAAGTATTTACAAAATCACTAGACCCTAGTTCCTCGTTCCTCAGAATTGGGAACTACCCTGTCTGCTTTCTTCAGAGTCTATGAGCAGTGCCAGACATGGTTTCCTATGTTTGTTTTGTGGGGTTTTGTTTGTTTGTTTGTTTGTTTGTTTTAGTACACAAGTGATTCCTACATGCAGCTATGGTTAAGGATTAATTGCTTATTACCTGGCACTCCTGCACCATGCTGGGAAAGTACTGCCATTAAGTAAATATATTTGTGTGACTGCTTACCCACAAATACAGCACAAGGGGGAGCCCCAGTAAGAAGGTTTACGTGAAGCATCTCCCCACCCTAGTCTATGCACATATGCCTTCTCATTGATGGATAAACAGGCCCTTCCTATAGCTTCTCCCCCCCCCCTTCTTCACCCAGCAGATGGACACTGAGAGCTCACAATTTATCAATCACTTATCTACATGTTGAGACTACAATGAGCAGGTCAGATACTGGACTGAGGGCTCTGTGCCCTTAAGCAAGACAGACAACACATGAACAAGGTCAGTTATCCAAGTAATACCACAACTAGTGTGTTGGTGAGTATCAACCATTAAGTTACTGCTATAGAAGAGCCTTGATTTCAGCATGTTCTCTGTGATATATACATATATTCCTATCATATATGTATACATATATATGTATACATACACACAATACCTAGTGAGACTTTACCAGAGTTGGCAAGATGTGCATAGTACATACAGAAACTCTACCTTCTAGTTAAGAGACATAAACAATTTCCAGAACAGAGGCAATGATAAATTTCAGTACAATAATTGGGAAGTTTTGTTTGGTAATGCTTATTACCTTTGTTTTTAACAGAATTTAATTGAAAATTTGCATGATTTAATATTTAGTTGTTTGATCCAGTGTTTGGATTTTTAAGATGTGTGCTATGTAACCCAGAGTGACCTTTACTTTTTGTGTATTTGTTTTTAAAGGTAGAATCTCACCCTAGCCCAGGCTGACCTGGAATTCAGTATAGACTCAGGGTGGCCTTGAACTCATGGCAATTCACCTACCTCTGCCTCCTGAGTTCTGGGATTAAACGTGTGTGCCACCATGCCCGGCCCTGGCCTTGAACTATTGATCCTCTGGTTCCTGCCTCTTCCTCCTGAGGCCTTGGAGAACAGGCAGGAACCACCGTGCCTGCTTCATATTTGCCTTTCAATACTAACTATAATAGTTGGCTGTATTTAACAACCAGCTTACATATGTTGTAAATACTTAACAATCAGCTATAACAAACTCACACAAGACTGGCTCTTAAATTAATATATCTTGAAAATATCAATATATAAAAGAATAACCAGCAATTTCTGGTAAAAAAAAAAAAGACCAAACCAATATTTAAATGCACATCAGGCAGATATTATACTCATTAAAAATTAACTTAAGAAACATGAGGATTTTAGTTCTAGGTGAACTAGAGAGTAAGGATACTTTATCCCAACTCTTCTGCTAACTACCGTTCTAAAGCACGGAATGATTTATAATAAAGTTACTTTAGGACTCTGAAACTATAAGCCCAGGAAGTATCACTGTGTTCTCTCAGTTTACCCCAACTAACTAGAAATTGGGTAATGGTGTGGACAACTCCAGGAGAATATCTCTAGTTCTGGCCTGAAGAAGGAACTCGGAAAGCCTGAAAGGCCCCAACGTTTCCTCTGCATTCCTTTCTTCCACTGTCCCCAAACAACTGCAGGACTAATAGTGTGGTAGACAGTAACAGGAGCCATCAGGTGTCACAAATACAAAAAGGACCCCATCCAATCTCTTCAGTGCACTGATGTTCTCACTCTTCTCTGGCCTTCATCATGCAGCCCTGGATACTGACAAATATATGGAAGTACATGGTTGAACAGAGGAATCGGGCTTACACTGTCTAGACAGAGAACCAGAACAAGCGCATAAAGGCACTAAAATGTAATAAGAACATTTCCATAAGGGAGAAATTTAGGAAATTAAACCTTAGAAAGTTGCTTATTTACTAGCCTGAGATTATTCCAAATCTGCCTATACGTGGATCCCATCCTATTCAGATGATGAAGTTTTTGAGAAATCACCAAAATATGAACCACTGTCTCAGTCTCAGACTGGCTACTAGGTGGCATACATGCAGGAGAGAGAGAAAGATTATCTCAAAGGTTCAGAATGGCCATAGTCAGCCACACACCACTGGGATGAACCTCCAAACCAGGCACAGTTTATAGGCGGAAAGGATTTATTGAAGTTATAGATCCAGGGGAAGTTCCACAATGGTGAAAGAGGCTGGTCCCCTTTTACATGTCCAAACAGAGAGAGAGAGAGAGAGAGAGAGAGAGAGAGAGAGAGAGAGAGAGAGAGAGAGAGAGAGAGGCCATCACCAACACCACACACACACACACACACACACACACACACACACACACACACACACACACACACACACACACCAGCAAAACAGCCAGGGGGAAGGAAGAGAAGAGATTCCTTCCCCTTGAGTTTCAACATCCTGCCCACTGCTTAGAGGGCTGCCCACTCTGGGAGAAGGGCTTACTCAGGGGGGTGGGAGGACCCCCTCCTTTAATTAATACTTCCTGTAAGCAACCCCAGAGACCCACCCAAGATTACTGTGGATTACTAAACAGGTCAAGTTGACCAAAAAAAATTTAACCATCACAAGAACTAAACAGATAGTGAAATCATATTGTATAAAAACCAGTGGAATCTTGTGACCTACACATAACCAGGTTAATGCCTTCTAGAACAAAATGTCTACATTATTTAGCATTTAAAGAGGGCTCAGAATCTCACAATATAATTTTCGAAAAGGCCTCAAGATAGTCTAAGCCCATATCATAAGTGAATAATGAAGAAAACCTCAATTTGTATGGAGTGAAATACACAAGTGACACCAGAGACAAGATGTTGTACTTACTGGCAATGACTTTATGAATGTGCCACAGCCAATGATCAGTAACATTATTCAAGCCCATATAAAACTAGAAAGCTTCAAAGTGAGATAGAAGTCTATATAACTGGTGGTTTGAATCAGGTGTCCCCAATAAATTCACATGTTCTGAATGTTTGATCCCCAGATGATAGCAATTTGGGACATGGAGGAGGTGTGTTGCTGGGAGTGTGGGGGGTGACATTGATGGTTTATTAGTCCCTAGCTTGTCAGTGTTAGACTGGCTCACTCTTGTGCTGTGGTGTTCCATCTATTATGGCAGAGGAAATGTCCAGCCTCTGCTCATACCATGTTTTCCCCTCCACATGGAGCTTCTCCTCGAGACTGAAAGCCACAATAAACAACTTTCCTCCCATCAGCTGCTTTTTCTCAGATGCTTTGTTGCTTTGTCCCAGCGATGAGAAGGTAACTACAACACTCAGAAATAAAGTGCTCAGAAAACATTTTCAAAAGCACTCGCTTGTGAAAGTATGATGTAACTTGTCACTGGGATAAAAAACCCAACCAGAAGCAGCTTGTGGAAGGTTGGGATTTATTTCCAGCTTGTTGTCGAAAGGGGAAGTTTCACCATAGCAGGAAAAGCATAGCAGGAACAGGAAGTTGGCCTGTGTTGTCCCTGATATCAGCAGGGAGGAAGCAGCAACAGTAAGCTAAACTGACACTGACAGGAGAGGCTACATTATAAACCCCCAAGTCCTAGACTCAGTAGCACACCTCTTCTAGAAAGGCTCCACCTCCCTGAGACTCCACAGTGAAGGATATGAGGCTTAGTCACAATAACATGAGGCTATGGGGGACAGTTTACATTCAAACCATCATATTCCACTCCTGACCCCCCCTGTAGACTCATGGCCAACTCATTCAACTTCAAAAATCTTCATAGTCTTTACCAGTCCCAACACTGTTCAAAAGTCCAAAGTCTTATCTGAGTCTCAAGATAGTCTCTGATCTCGGAACCCCTTAAAATCAAAACACAAGTTACACACTTTCAACATATAATGGCACAGAGTATACATTATCCCTCCAAAAAAATTAACATGTCCATAGCAAGGAAAAAAAATGAGTCAATACAAGACTAAAAACCAGCAGGACATGCTGGGCATGGTGGCACACGCCTCTAATCCCAGCACTCAGGAAGCAGAGGTAGGTGGATCACTGTGAGTTTGAGGCCACCCTGAGACTGCAGAGTGGATTCCAGGTCACCTCTGCTACCTCAAAACAAACAAACAAGCAAACAAAACAAAAACCAGGAGGATGAACATCCAATCTTAAGCTCCATGCCTACTACTTGAAACTTGGAATGAAATACTCTGGTCTCCAAAAGTTTTGGTGAACTCTGTCCCCACCCTTGGCTGTGCAACTTGCTGCATAGGCAGGATCCACTTGATCAAGCAACTTTGCTTGGCAGCTGTTCCATAGTCCTGGCATCTCCACTGAGGTCTCCATTGCAACCCACAGTTCATCTTCACAGTACCATGCCATGTTCCCCCATCATCTCCACGAAGAGACTTCTAAACTCTGCCTCATATCATCTAGTGGCTACCAGAGCCATGTAAATTTCAGGACCCTCTGTTTTTCACATCTTAATGCTTCCAAACCAGTATGGGGGAGTTACACTGTCAAATTCATTAATCCAAAGTGCATAAAGCCTGACTTTGAGGAAGAAACTCCTTCATCGTTATACCTTCAGTCCCTTTCCTTTCAAAAGAATCAACATTCCTCCTATCACACCAATGCAGTATAGCTGGTCTGTCATCAGTGGTAGTGAGTGATCTCTTAAACAATTGTAGATGAAGAGGCTGCAGTCTCTGGGCCCAGAGTCATGACCTGCTCACATTTCTTTTTGTGCCAAACTCCACACTTCTCATCTCCTTCTGCTCTGTATCCTCTTCCTCCAAACACACCATTCCAGGGCATAGGCAGAATGCAGCCAGAACATCACACAAACTGCCTCTAGACTAGCTCCCTACGGAGTCCTTTCCTCTCCTCTGAAATCACATAAACTGAGAGCCTCCATAATCTACACTTATCTCTACATTTGGGCATTTCAAACTTACCAAAATGGCCCCACCAGGCTCTGTTTATAGCATTGCAAAGCTTTGCTAGTTCAAAATTCCAGATTCTTCCATATTCCAGGTACAAACCAGTAAAAGTCCAAATACCATGTGGTCAGGTTTAGTGTAGCAACAGCTGTGCTTCTCAGTACCAGTTTTCTGTAACAGTTACCTTCTTGTGATTGGGACAGCTGCTTGTGGAAGGGAAAAGACTGGATTATAAAATTCTAAACCCATCCCCCAGTGACACCCCCCCCCCAGCAAGGCTCTACTTCCCAAAGGCTCCAGGGCATTAAGAAAGAGGTTTAATCATAAACACATGGGAGACATTCGATATTCAAGTGACCTCACTTGACAACATGAATTCAGATCCCCAAACCCACATAAAGTTGGATATTGTGGCAAATGTCTGTAATCCCAGTCTTTCTACAGTGAGATGGGAGGTGGAGACAGGAGGGTCCTGGAAGCTTGCAGACCAGCCAGCCTTGTGTTTACAGTGTTACAGCCTTGTGTTACAGTGATGAGTAACAAGAGCCCTTCCAAAACAAAGGTGGAAAGTGAAGACCAACATCTGAGGTTGCCCTCTAACCTCCACACATGTATAATGCCATACACACCATATGCACAGACAGAAAGATATAACACATTTAGGCTTGAGGAAATGGCTCAATTGTTAAAGGCAATTGCTTGAAAAGCCTGTTGGCCAGGTTTGACTCCCCAGTACCTGTGTAAAGCCAGATGCACAAAGTGGCACATGGAGTTCATTTACAATAGCAAGAGGCCCTGCACCCATACTCTGTCTCTCTCAGTCTCTTTGCTCACAAGTAAATGAAAACAATCTCATTGGAATTTTAGAAATAAAAACAATAACTGAAATAAAAAACTCACTATAGTAGAAAAAATGGCAAAGCTTAACAAATCTGTTAAAAAATCCCAATATACATATAGTAGTAGTTCCTAGAGAGAAGAAAGAAGAATGAAAGAAATAATGAACAAATTCTTTGTAAATTGGATAAAAATGATGACTGTACATCATGAAGCTTAATGCAGCCCAGGAAAGAGACACAATGTCAATAAACTTTCTAAACCCAAAGACAAAAAGATAATCTAGAAAGCAGAAAGAGAAGTAACATCGCTTCTAAGGAATACTCTATAAGATTAGCTGTCAATTTCAGAAATTATTATGGAGATAAGGTTATAGGGTAACATAATCAGAGGGCTGAAAGGAAAAACTTGTCCAAAAAAGATTCTATATCTGGAGAATCTGTCAAAAAATAAAGGCAAAATTAACACATTCCAAGATTCTCTTTAGAGAAAACAAATAGTGAATAATGATAAAACCCTTCCATGCAAGCATGAGGACCTAAGGTTGGGATCTTGAACACCACCTTCATCAAGGCTGGGCAAAATGACACCCTCTTGCATTCCCAGCCATGAGGAGGAGAGCCAGTAGATCCTTGGGGCTGGCTGGCCAATCTAGCCAAATCATTGAGCTCCAGATTCAGTAAGAGGTCCTGTCTCAAAAAATTAAGGTGGTGAACAGATGAGGAAGACATATGACCTTGACTTCTGGCCTCCATATGCACACTCATGCATTCACAAATACAATGCTCCCACACACATACATGCATCAAAAATAAACTCAAACAATCAATAAATAGGTAAACTGTTTTCAACAACTTTCATTTGAAAAGAGAGCCTCAGAGCAGCACCCTGCGCCATAAGGCTATCCAAGAAACTGCTTCCCAGGAATTCATTTCGCCACTATCAGCCTTGAAGGTACTCAGAGGAAGCCTTAGCCTTGGTTCAGACAGGCCAAGAATAAACAGCTCATGTTAGTAACAGTCTTGTGTAATGTAAAACAGACATGAGAAACACAAGACTTACAGAATCACAAACAATTCTGTTTACATTTCAAGAAAGACCCAAGAAACCAGGCAGTATGTGGTGGGGTTAGAGTCCTTTCAAGGAGCCCATGACAAGGTGAATTTAGGAGTGATTCTAAAGTCACAACAGAGACTTCTGGAAGTGAGAGGTGCCTGGAACATGTCCTTTCTGACCAGGAAAGCTGCAGGGAGCATCCTGAGCCAGCCCCAGAGAGCAGCTGGGTAGCCATCACCAGCAGGGCCACAGCTCTCCAGCCACCAATGCCAGACATGAAGCTCTAGGATTGCACGCTTGCCTTCTGGGTTCCATCTTACTTTAGCCCAAATACCACCTTATTATTGTCCTAGTAATCTTTATGTTAGGACAGTGTTTTCCTTGGTGTGGAACTTTTAAGAGGTGGGGCCAAGTTAAAGAAAACCCTGTCTCTCTTTTTGCTTCCTGGCCACCATGAGGTGAACGACACTCTTAATGCTCTCTCAGTGCTGGATTGTATTGTCACTGGTTCAAAGTAGCAGAGCCAGAGGCTCTGGATCCAAACCTTTAAAACTGTAAAACAGAATAAACCTTTCCACCTTAAAAATTAATATCTGTCAGGTTTTTGTTATAGTAATGACAGGCCAACACACACCTATTGGTCACTTACTTGCCACCCCAGGTATCAGATTGGCTGCTGTGGTATCAAAATGCTCAAGTTCAAGTAAGTCTTATTTTCATTTATTATGGCTCCAGCCTTCTGGCAATTTAGATAGACTAAAGAGAAGCTCTACAATCCTTCCTTTATGTGAAAAGACAATAGTTTGTCATATGTATGTATGACATATACTATAGCTTCAAGCATCCACTTTGGACTTTGGAATGTATCCCCCACAGCTAAGGTGGATTGCTATATTTGCAGATGGTGTTTGGGGGAAGATAATTAGGTTAAATAAAGTTATGAGAGTTGAATCTTCATGGTGGGATTAGTATCCTCATAAGAAGAGACCAGAAAGCCCTCCCACGCCACTTTCTCTCTCTGACAATTCCTATATAAAAATTTGAGAAAGCTGTTATTTGTCAACAAAACCATCCTAAGTGACAGAAGCCAGAAAGGTTATTTTCCTACTTTGAAGAAAACTAAGCACGATCTATTAATGGGTTATGTTATCTTCATGTCACTGATGAAGGTAAAAAGATAACCATGGTTCAGATTTCAAGGGCAACCTGTGTGTGGGGGGGAAGCAAAACAGATTGAGAAATAGGCTTGTTCATCTCTCTTCCCGCCCCTTGCTCCTGATCAGATAGCTCGGAGGAAACAGCTTTAAATAACCTCTCTCTGTGCAGTTTGGAATCACTCATACACAGCTGAAACTTCGGTGTTTCTCCAAGATGACGCTCAGTACTGCAAACCACCGTATACCTCTAAGTGATGGGAACAGCATTCCAGTTATTGGACTTGGCACCTACTCAAACCCTGCAGCTGTAAGTGTGTCTATTTGACTCCCCTAAAGCACAATCTGTTATTCATTTTCCATGTCTCATTGCTATTTTTTTTTTGTAATAATGAAATCAGCTTCCAGGAACTATTTACCTGATGGGTATTAAGCCATGGGTTAAAGTATACCAGTTCATAGATGAAAAATAGTTTTATAGAGAGTAACAGTGTTTTTTTGGAGTTATTTTTTTTCCTGAAATTCATCTGAATGCTAATGACTGAAATGCATGAATTGGTGAGTTTATGGAGTTGTAGAAAAAAGGTTTCTATTTAAGAATTTTTAGTGAATGCCTGTCATGAACTCAGCATTAGCCTATAGAAGGTTCGTGAAGAGAACATGTCTGATTTCTAGGCATTTCACCTCTAATAGGAGATGCTGACTCAGTAACAACTACACAACAGTGAAGATGTGGTCTCAGCCTAGAATACCTGAAAACGTAGAAAAGAGAAGAATTTAAAGTGACCTCAGTTCGGTATAGTGCCACAAGCCTTTAATCCCAGCCCTGAAGAGACTGAGATAGGATTATTATGAGTTCAAGGCCAGCCTGGGGCTACAGAGTGAATTCCAGCTCAGCCTGGTCTGGAATGAGACTCCAACTCAGCAAAAACAATGAATAAGTGGTCTCCAATATTGAAATTTTTTTTTAATTCCATAAAGTTTCTACATAGAAAAAGAATTCTGAGAATTGTTCAACATTTAATGATAATTACTAGAATAAATGGTGATGTGTCATGTTCATCAGCTATCACTGTGTCAAAAGACAAAATTCTTCTTTATCTCTCTTGCCCCCTGCTCCTAATCAGAGAAGTGCTGGGATTAAAGGCATGTGTCACCATGCCCAGCTACTTACCAGGAGAGGTGATTAATTCTGGCTTACAGCTTCAGAGGTTTGAGTCCCTGGTTGCTTGACCTCATTGATTTGATCCTGTGTCAGTACAACCTACTAAGGCAGGGAGTATTTGGTGGAGCAGAACTACTCACTTCACGGTGGCTAGGAAGCAGAAGGATCCGGCATCTTTCAATTCCATGTTCACAGTCACCTCACTTCCTCTAGTGAGGCTCTACTTCCTAAACACTCAACAACTCAATTGCATCATGGTCTGGTGTCTAAGCCTTTAATACATGGTCTTTGGGATACATTGAAGATCTAAACCATGAAATATACTTATAGAAATGCTATTGAAATCTGAGTGATCATGAGGAACGAACTCTAGAAAGCTGAGTAGTGGATAGGTAGGTAGGCATACCATCTGAGCTGGGACAGGACATTGGATTAAGAAGAGGAGGTCTCAGGGGGCAAGGATGCATCATATTCCGGGAATGTCAAGGCTATAGTGACTGATATAGAAGATAGAGTTAATAGTGAGGATAATGGGAGTTGGGAAAATGCAAGTTGAGGCTTATCATGCTACTTGGATACCATGGGAGATCCTCAGAGCTTCATTGTATAACACTGAGAAATCATGTCATGTTTGAGAACTGAGGCATAGCATCCCTGAATCTGTGCGTGCGTGTGTGTGTGTGTGTGTGTGTGTGTGTGTGTGTGTGTGTGTGTGTGTGTAGAGTGGGGCTGTTTGTTTGTTTGGTTTTTTTTTTTTCCAAAGTAGCCTCCTCTAGCCCAGGCTGACCTGAAATTCACTATGTAGTCTCAGGCTGGCTTCAAACCCATAGTGATCCTCCTATCTCTGCCTTCCAAGTGCTGGGATTAAAGGTGTGCACCACCACCCCCGGCTGGATCTGTGTTTTTGAAGGATTACCCTGATGGTAGCAAAACAGAGTTGAAGGCAGAGGAGTAGAAATATGCAGCCAGTACCAGGAGAAATTAACATTTACATTACAACCCCACTTCCATGGTTCTTGGTAGTACAAAAGAAAGTCATTTTTTGTTGGGTTATAGGTGCCTGCATCCTTTATTCTTTTCTCTCTTGGACTGTTGCTTCATGTGTAATCATAGTTCCAAGCATAGACCCTCAAATCCATATTTACTTCTCTGTCATCTATGGACATCAGAACCACCTGGAACCTTTTTTTTTTTTTTTGAAAAATACAGATTCTCAGGTCTCATCTTGTATCTACTAAATCAGGATTTTTTCAGGGTAGAGCCCAAGAATCTGCACTTAGCAAGCTCCTTGGGTAATTCTAATGTACAACTTTATTCATAATTCTACCTTCCATAGCACCTCCAAGTCAACAACACAAACCTCCACTCACTATCCCCTCTTGCTCAAAGAATACTTCTAGCAAGTGACACTTGTACCCACCCATGCCCAGAATCAGAACATGTGTCTGCATGGTCTTCCTCCTCATCTCTCCCATATTACATCCAAATGACTGCTGAGACTGTATTGATTTCTCCCTGTAATGAAATTTTCTGAGTTGGAGGGGGCATGGCTCCATGACAGAGCACTTGCCTGGTGTGGGTGAAGCCCTGAGTTCAATCCAAATACTACAAAAACCAAACAAAACAACATGGTTTCCCCCAATCCTCACCTTTCTTGGCATCACCTCTGTCACCTTAGCTTAAGCTGGTATTTATCACTGGTCCATTCTCCAGCTTTGTTCCCCTCCAATTAATCATCTTGACTGGGGCCATTAGAATTTTTCTGGAACACTTACCTGATCATGTTTCACTTCTGCTCCCAATCAATGATTAATTCCATATTCCTTACCCTGCAATCAGGGCTTTTATCTGACTGGTCAGACCAGCAGCCTCCCACTTCTCCCTACATGTGAAATGTGATTCACGTTTCTCATCAACTTTACCGATAAACACACCTCTACCTGGATCACCCATTCTTTGGACTTACACATTCATCTAGCTTCTACTAAACTTTAAGACTCTGATCAAAGGAAACACCTTCTTAGAGACCGAGTTCCCAGTCTGCATTCCCACGTGTTCACATAGCCCCTTGTTCTTGACTCTACAGTAGTACTAAACATACTCTAATTACTTCTCTGCAATCGCCTTGCTGGACTGAGAAGTCTATCAGGAAAGTGACCATGACTTGTTCAGCTCTAGAGTCTCATGAAAGGCTCTAGTATTGAATGTATGTTAAACTAATCTTATCCAACTAGTAGATAACTTTGTAAAAGGGAATATATGTGTGCATCAGAAGGTATGGAGATACATACACATGGATTGAACAATAACAGCTAAAAATGTTCTGAATACTTACCTATGTGCTAGAAACTCTGGAAGTGCTTCACACTACATGCATTTTCTAATCTAATTCTCATATTACACAATCAGTACTGGTTAACCCCATTAGCAGATAAGAAAACTGAGTCCAAGGTTATGATAATCAGAGCTGGGATATAATCCCATGTAGTTTTAAATTTAGACCTTATTCTCTGAATTCTGTCTCTGTTGATATTGATCAAATTACATTTCTGAAGCTACTATGCTGAGGGCAACCTGGGATGGATAGATGGAATTCTGAAGAAGGGACTCTTTTGGGATATGAGTTTCTCTTGTTTCCTGTCTTTCAATCATAGCAGTGTGGAATTGGGAACGGTCTTGTTAGCTATAAAGCAATCTACATGTAAAATGTTCTTTGTAATGATGACTAAATATCCACTTCTCTTCTCCCCAAACCTATCCTTATCATATTAGACCTCTAAGGGATCCTGTATGGCGTCAGTGAAGTTGGCCATCGATTCAGGGTACAGACACATTGATGGGGCCTACATCTACTTTAATGAGCACGAAGTTGGTGAGGCCATCAGAGAGAAGATCGCAGAAGGCAAGGTGAAGAGGGAGGATATTTTCTACTGCGGAAAGGTGAGGCTTCCCTTTTATCTTCCATCTCCTCATATTAATGCCTTTTCAACTTTCTGAAACCCTTTCTTGGACTCAGTAAGAAAGTAGAGGCTAATTATCCCCCTCCAGGTTGGGGCAGGACTTTCTCTTCACACATGAGCACTGATTTCGGACAACTTAATGTAGGCAGAAAAATTGGGTGGTGACAGCGATATGGGACTTTCATGAGGGATGAGACTTCCTTCAAGCCACTGCCTATGGCCCTGGGTGGAAATGTGGTAAAACAAGAGAGAGTTTCTTCAGGTACTCCAGAAAACCCTAATAGGTGCTATAAAATCCAGACGCAAAACAGAATACCCTCCCCCCAGCACCCATTGAGTAATAGGTGCTCAGCACACCTCCCTTCACTGTACAGTTTCCCCTCCTTCCTAAAATCCCTTAAAAATTCCTCCCTCCCTTTTTGCAGACATCCCTCTTTTAGCTTTGGATCCCGTCAGTCTCTTCTGGAATTTTGAAACTTCAGTCCCCCGTACTTTGAATTTCCCTGGTCTTTCCTGGCATTACACAAAATCTTGGATCCAGTAAATTGTCTGTGTCTGTCCTATATTGTAAACCCCAAACACACAAATTGTGAGATATTCAAATGTAGCATGTAAGTAACAATGAAAGAAATACAGCTGAAAGCACCAACCGAGGATGAGCTTGACAACATACCAGTGAGAGGAATAAGTGATGACCAGTATGATTCCATTTATTTGGGGATGAAAATAGCAAGACTGACCATTGTTGCTTGCCTAGAGATATATTTATATAGATAGAGAAAACCAATTGAGGCAAGGATGTTATAAGTAATCTAAAGATGATTTTTAAAATATAAAATGAATGTTGTTCATAAATTCTATCCAAATACTCCACTTACATAAGGGATTTCAGGAGCCTTAGAATTTGGTATTTATGGGAGAGTCCTTGAACCGATCTCCAGGGATGACTGTATGCTACAGAACATGACAAAAATAATTATGCACAATAAAATTTTCAGTTTTTTTTAAATTTCAGTTTTCTGGGTGTTCACATAGCCCAGGTTAGCCTTGAACTCCTGTTCCTCTTGCCTCTGCCTTCCAAGTGTACCACCACGGCTGTCAGTATTCTTGTTCTTTGGTTATTTACTAGTTTAGGAAAATTAACATTGAGCATAATAACATTTGGGGGAAGAAAGAGGAGTAAAAAGAAGTAGCTGAGTAATTTCAGCAAACTCATAAATGGAATTCAGTTTTAGAACCAGTGGGTTTTGTTTTCTAAAAGCAAACACACATAAATAAAAAAATAAGTTCACAAGGGCCTAGCTATGCAGCCTTGGAGAGCAGATATAGCATGTAAGCATTTAGCTTAACCTATCTAGAGTTATTTCTCACTGTGTAAGTGCTAAAGTGAACATGTAAGAGGGCTGGGGATGGAGCTCAGTGGGGTGCACTTGCATGCACAAGGCCTTGGGTTTGATTCCCTAGCAATAGATAAATAAATAAATAAATAAATAAATAAATAAATAAATAAATAAATAAATAAATAAATAAATGGAGGAAGAGAGGGAGAAGGGTGTTGTAGTCAGCTTTCTAGTTGCTGCGCAAAAAGAACCCAAACAAAAGCGGTTTGTGGAGGAATGGGTTGATTTGGCTTACAGACTCGAGGGGAGACTCCATCCCGGCAGAGAAAACGATGGCGTGAGCAGAGGGCTAGACATCACCTCTGCCACAGCACTGCAAACAGCGGCAGGAAGGTGTGCCAAATACTGGCAAGGGGGAGCTGGCTTATAACCCCCATAAGCCCGCCCCAACAACACAGCTCTAGTGAGGTTCTAATTCCCAAATTGCCATCAGCTGAGGATCGATCTATCAGAACACATTCATTTGTTTGTGGGGGACACCTGGATCAAACCATGACCAAGGGGAAAGAAAGAGGAGAAGGAGGAAGAGTTGCCTATTCATGCACAACATCAGTTAAATGTAATAAGGCACATAAACAGAATGTGAGCATAAGTAAACAGAAAGGGTGTGTGTAGCTGAGTTCATGAAGGCAGAGTTGCTATTGTCTAAGATCAGTTTTCACTGCACCTGATCTAGTGCCCAGGGCATTGTGAGGTGGGAGGTAAGTGCACAGGCTTTGCCCAGGTCAGAATACTCTGTCTCCACACAACATTATGACAACTAATCTATATAGTGGCTGTATTTCCAAATCTGTCACTACCAGCTGAAGCTACTTAGCATGTCTGACTTCAGTCTCCCTCCCTGAAAAATAGGGATAGAAACCGCAAACATTTCATAAACTTGTTACAAGTTAACATGTGTAAAGTACTTAGTACCTGGTACAAAGCTATTATTACATGTCTTTGTTGAATAAAAGTAAAATAAGCCAGGCCTGGTGGTATGGGCCTGTAATCCCAGCTACTGAGGAGGCTGAGGCAGGAAAATCACAAGTTCAACGCCAGCCTGGGCTTCAGATGGAGTTCAAGGGCAAACAGTGAAACCCTGTCTCAAAATAGAAATGAAACACCCTTAATCTTCCCTTCCATCATGCAACACTTCAGAGATGGAATAAGTGCTTGGCAGCCATTGGCAGAATTTCCATGGAGCACGAGAAGGAAGAGCAGTGAGGGGGAATGTCAATGTGGGCAGGAATTTCAAATTCCACCAGTGTTCTTCGTCACCTGTCACAAGAAGTCCCCACTGTTGTACATGACCATTTTCCTGGCTCATTTGAAGCACACATAAAGTGCCAGGTCAATCAGAGCATCTGTGTGCTCCTGGCTCCACAATGGAGAAAAGTGAAGAAACTAAGGATGGGTTTGGAAATTAGAACAGGACAGAGGAGTCGGTCATCAAAATTGGTTCTGTGTGGTCAGGTATATCTGTGCTCAGATAAAGGCATGCTCTGGAGTCAGAAGTCTTACAATTCTTTCTATGTTAAAACACACTGTAGTGTAAACATATTTCCATGGAGTGAAAGGAGTGAATGAATGTGCATGAGTGTTTTGCAATGAATAAATTCCTGCATAAACGTAGAAATTGGTGGATATTAGTTCACTGAAAAAGTCACCCTTGACTTTTTTCAGCTGTGGGCTACAAATCATGCTCCTGAGATGGTCCGCCCAACCCTTGAGAAGACACTCAAGACCCTCCAACTGGATTATGTGGATCTGTACATCATTGAAATTCCCATGGCATTTAAGGTGAGTTCAGATGCCCAAAGCTTAGGTCTCTGCACCCCAGAGCCCACACTATGCGCATGAAATGTGCTCATTACACAGCACCATAGGATGTTAGAGTGTTTGCTACCATACATCAGAGATACTAACCTTATCTGACAAAAACCTAGAAAGATAATGTTAGCAGACATGGGCTTAAGTTTCTTAACTCAATGAAGTTCCTAGGACACTTTAACAACTTTAGTTTAGACGCCTTCCATTGAACAATCTAACTGTGGTCCACATTTTAGTTACCCAGCATCCAGTCATACCAGTCATAGAAATGTCCTCATATAGTATGATGCAGAATGATGCATTATTATTCAAATACAAATGAAAACATGCTCATCTTCCGTCCCCTCCAACAGGAAAGGACTGAAAGAATAGTCAGAATTTTAGAGCCAGGATCAGATATCAGAGTATCTAGATACTATCCATCCCTCCAGCTCAAGTGCAATCCTTTCTTGAACCTTCACAATCTATAGACACACTGTGAATTTAACATCCCCAACATAGCCAGGCATGGTGGTTGTATTAGTCAGAGTTCTCTAGAGGAAACAGAGCTGACAGAATGGATTGTAGTAAAAGGGAATTTATTGGGGTAGCTTACAACAGTCCAACAATAGCAGTCTGCAGGCCCACAGGTAAAGAAACCAGTAGCTGTTCAGTCCACGTGGCTGGAGGCCTCAGCAGTCCCAATCTAGCCCCAAAGGCCTGATGGCTCCCTTGGGAGCCGCTGCTCTTCAAGTCCAAGATGTGAGGCCGAGGAAACTGAGTTCTGATGTCCAGGAAGGGTAGGAGAGCAGGATGCGAGTGCAAGTCACAAACAAGCACCAGCAGCCAACAAGCAGGAAGGCCAGGAGAGAATTTCATCCCCTTTATATAGCCTTAGGGTGGGGTCTTTTAACCCTTCCCCAGACTTAATGGTTTCCTGAGTCTCTGGAATTTCCTTCCTGCACTGCCCACACAGGAAAGGATCTTTACTTCTAGCTCCTTTGAGCAAGAGGCTGCCTTCCTGTGAACATCCTCAGAGACCCATCCAAGATTACTTGAAAGGTCAAGTTGACATCAAAACTTAACCATCACAGTGGTACACATCTTTAATCCCAGTACTCAGAGGCTGAGGTAGGAGGATCACCATGGATTCAAGGCCACCCTCAGAGTATCAAATTTAACTGAGGTAAAGAGAGATTAAGAAACCAAAGTGGCCAACCATCATCCAGTTGATAAATCCCATTGATCAGAAAGAATATGACTATGCCAGAGTTGCCAAAGCTGTCACCAGCTCTGCTTTCTGGGGATACTTCACTGTTGACTCTCCCCTGGAGCCACATCCAAAGACCAGGGACTCTGAGGAAGTCCCCCTTTTACATCCTACTTCGTGGAGACTCGGGCTTCAGAATTGCCTTGATAACCGTAGGCCTCTGTCAGGGATGCCATGGACAAGACAATAAGCCTGAAGAGTTTGACATTCTGTCAGCTCCATGGACTGCTTCGAGTTAGAAAGCTTACAGGGTCAGGTCTCTTATTTGTAATCCTTACCCGTGGGTTTCTGCCTCTTAGCATAAACCATCCTTGCTTTGCTCATCAGTTCTATCCTCTAGCTCAAACAATACAAAACAAGGAGGCACAGATAATGTGTTCTTTGGGTCCAGTTTATATCTCATTAGTAATACACCTTTGGTGGGCAGGGCAGCCCTGGCCTCTGACCTTACATCAGAAAACTCCCATTCTCCCAATACCCAATAGCAAGGCAAGTTCACAATGAACCAGCTACTCTATCAGGTTCACCTGGCATCGTTACCCCCACATTTGAGCCCTCTGTACCTCTGGCTAACATTTCCACTATCTGCACAAATCTGAAGAGAAAGACCATTCACACAGTGAGAGTCAAGTGAGCTCAGTGACTTCATGACTCACAGATAGGCAGCAAGAAACAATAGAAACCTCGTACTGGAGGGTCCCTCAAGGCTCAGGAGAGCTGGTTGGCTCAAATGGAGGCTCATTTGCATATGCCTGTTGCACTACTGCTGGGAGACTCTAAAAAGAGTTCCCCTTGGGTTCTATACCCCAAGGGCAATATGACTTGCTGGGCTAAAGTGTTACAGTCTCCCAGAATGCCACATTCTCTCTGTATTCCAGAGTGGAAATGGGAAAGAGCGGGCCAACCAAGGTCACTTGGTAACTTGCTCTGTGCCAATATTACTTCTAACTCCATATATATATTGTAATAATTACTATAATGTAGTAATAATAAATATATATATATTTAACATCTTCATTGTCAATAATTAGATACATTGTATGAGCAAATTTTGTGGTAGTACCCCCATTTCCCTCCTCCCTGTCCCCAACCCTCTGGGGGCTCTCCTCAGTGGATTCTGAATAGCACAGAGGTAGCAGTTGGTTTTCCTCCTTTGTGTGTTATTGTTGAGAGGCGGGGCAATGACTCTGGATATCATTGTGTCTGTCTCCATTGTCCTTTCCTGGGTTATCTGACTTGCTGTGGTGGTAGGTCTCCTGTTTATCTAGACACTTTCTCATAGGTTTCATTTGGGTCCTATATGATAAGTTAGGGATGGTTCTTCTCCTGACTGGATGTCAGCCATCATCCCATGGCGTGTTGGTGGTTTTATTTCTTTAGAAGCAGAGAGAAAGAAGCACATCAGGGACTCCTGCCACTGCAAATAAACTCCAGATGTATGTTCCACCTTGTGCATCTGGCTTTACGTGGATCCTGGGGAATCCAACCAGGGTCAACCCAGACAGCAGGTTTTGCAAGGAAGTGCCATCTCCTCAGCCCCTCCATTCCATTAATTGATTTTCCTGACCTGGGTAGCACTGAGTGCTAACTCTGCAAGGCTCAGCTAGGACCTTCTGCCATCTCAGATTGCATCTAGAATCAGAAAGAACCACTATAGCCAAACACTGTGTTGTCTCTCATCTTAAAAGAGCAAGAGCAACAAGCACAGTTATCTTTCTTACAGGTCCTGACTAATGATTTCGTCAACAAAAATGGTCAACAAACCCATTGTTGTCATAACAGTGCCCTAAAGTCCAAGCCTTACTTGGCCCATTTCCTGAGTTTCAGGGACTCAAAAGGCCACAATATAACCAGATGCTACATTATCATCTACTAAGAACTGTCAATTCTCAGTGGCTGGAGAGATGGCTCAGCAGTTAAGGGGCTTGCCTACAAAGCCTAATGACCCAGGTTTGATTCCCCAGCATCCATGTAGAGCCAGATGCACAGATGGTACATGGGTCTGGAGTTTGTTCCCAGTGGCTGGAGGCCCTGGCATGCCCATTCTCTCTCTGTCAGTATCTCTTCTCTCTGTCTCTCTCTGCTTGCAAATAAATATTAACAAACAAAAAAAAACCCTGCCAATTCTCAGATACAGGTGGGAAAAATCCAAATTGCCAGCAACACCATTCAAGTGTAGTCATTCTGCATTTTAGGTGCATTATTGTGTCACAGCCAAAACACAGTTCTCACCTCAAAGGGAAGAAGAGAGTATTTATTCTGGAGACCATTGAGTGACTGTGGTCTGAAACACAGATTCAAGTTGTCCCCATGTTCCACTGTGGAAAGTATTTATATGAGATTTTATTAGTTACAGAACAAAGAAAGTCATAAATCAAAGCATTTACCAAGTTAGTGGTGACCACAAGTAGGCAGGTTATTGAAAAGTGGGGAAAATGCTATTCTAGGTTTACATGCTATCAGATGACATTCTTAGGTTTTTGGATTGGTGAAAGCTGATAGTTAGCTAAGAATACATTTCAAATGTTTTGATTGTCACAAAGATGTAAGGTCAGATATAAGGGTGGGCAATGAATGCCTTTCAAAGAGACTAAAAACAGTCCAAGATAATTTGGTTCTGGTCTGCAACATTTTAACTCTTCATAATCAAAGAGTTCAGTCACTTGACCTTGTAGAATCTTTAACATAGGTGTAGCTCTTCCCCACCTTTCCCCCCACCTCCTGGGAACCTGAGTTTGGAGTCCATCTCTGTCTGTGCCCCACCCTTGCTGTGCACAGGGAGGCCAAATATTCCCATATCACTAGGAATACTCATTCCTAAAATCTGCCAAAGATAAGGCTGAGAAGGCAGGAGAGCAGTCTTCAGGAGAAAGAAGTAGATTGTAAAGGGCTGCAGAGATGGCTCAACAGTTACAGGCACTTGTTTGCAAAGCCTGATGGCCCGGGTTTGAATCCCCAGTACCCATATAAAGCCAGATTCAGAAAGTGGTCCATGCATCTTGTGTTTGTTGCCCATACTCTTCTCTCTCTCTCTTTTCTCCCTCCGCTTCTCTCTCATAAATAAACAAATAAATATTTTTTAAAAATTTAAAGGGAGAAATAGTTGGTAAAGCCATTAAGGAAGAAATCTCTAGATGGTATCAAATCTATTAGCCAACAGGAACTAGGTCTGATATGTTTTTCAACCTCTCCATCTGACATACAATTTACATATGACATATAATAGGAGCATTATACTTAAAGATTAAAAACATAGTGTGGCCTGAAAAAGTAAGGGAGACAAGAGAAACAACCCAAAACGACATTTCTTAACTAGATTGAGATGTTTTCCCCAGTGTCTATAGTTATTGACACTCTGTGAAATATCTTATATTTATGTGTGAAGTATTTGAAATAATTTGACATCTTTTAATTCTGGTTTTTCTTTTTTCCAGTTTAATTTTGTAGCTATTCCCTCATGAGGAGTTTCAAGTTCTAATTTTAGACAAGATTGGTCTTTAATATCTATATCTCTTACTTGGGAATAATGATTTGATCTCTTTTATTGTCTTGTGATTGTATCAGATTTTAGTTTGAGAAAGTAAATTGAAGTCACTTTACACAAGAAGTCAAGGGCTGGGGAGATGTCTCAGTCGTTAAAAGTCCTTGGTTACAAAGCCTGCCAGCCCAGGTTGGATTCAGCAGTACCCACATAAAGCCGGGTGCACAAAGGACCACATGTGTCCGGAGTTTATTTGACATAGTAAAGGGCTCGGGTGTGCCTATATGCTTTTTATCTCTCTCACTTTCAAATAAGTAAAAAATATTTTTAAAAAGAAAATAATATCATTCTGAATTGTATTCTTGCCCAATACAATCATGCTTTCTCCTCATATCAAATATGATTGTGATGGGGATACAAACAAAAAGTGAGACTTACGAAAAATCAGGATCATTAGAGGCTTTGTAGTCAAACCAAATTTTATTTTTTACTTTATAATTAGGAAGGGAAATGTGATTCTAATAGAAGTCACCATGTAATATTATTTCTCTAGTTTTCATTTACAAGATATGAATATTGTTTAATTTTTAAACCTAGCTAAATGTACTATGATACCTTAAATACTTAATCAAGAAACATAAGCTTTAAGTTATAAAATACTGTGAATTTTGCTATTGGAGAGTAAAATATATAAAATTTGGATGAGTTAACCTAAATCTCAAGTTTCCCTAGCAATAGCAAAGGTTGAAGTTACTTCGAAGTAGTCAGAAATCTAAGTATTTCATAGGGCTTTTTAGAGTCCTGAATTTATTGTACCAACTTGTTTGTTTGTTTGTTTGTTTCAAGGCAAGGTCTTATTCTAGCCCAGTCTGAGTTGGAATTAACTCTGTAACCTCAAACTGACCTTGAATTCAGTGTGGTCCTCAACCTCAGCCTCCCAAATGCTGGGCTTAAAGACATGTGCCACCATACCTGGCTCCTTAACATTTTTAATAACAGTAGCAACATCTTAACTCAATTGGTTGCATATCATTAATATCTTTTCCTTTTTTTCACTCAGTAGGAAGAAATTGATTTGTTTTTGGCTCTAATAATTTGGATTTAAAATAGAGGTCTCTGCCCCTCCCAAATGAAGCCCCTTTTGGAAGATTTAAAATAAATCTTTGTCAATTTAAAAATAGAATTTTTTTTCATTCAAATCATACTGAATGAGAGAATTTTTTAAACAAAGGTATTGAACCAACTTTGATGTATTATAGCCAACTTTGTCACACTCTTGTCTTATTTTTAAACTTTAACTCTCATAGCTTTTTCACAACATCTTTAACCTTTGTCCTCAAACTGTCTGTCTCCTTTTTGGAACAATCCTTTACCTTAGGACAAAATCTTACTTTATCTTACAAAATCCTTATCTAAAAGCATTTCCTGATTTTTTTCTTTAACAAAAAATACATTTCATACTTATCACTTTTATATCTTTTATTTTTTTACTTGCTGTTTCCTTGTGGCCTTATTGTCCTTTGAAAAAGTAGAAATATTATTTATTTCATAAAATATTTTATTAGCATTATGTTCTAACCAATGGAGCTAATCAACCAGCTCATAAAATATTTAAAATGAAACCTAAGAAGCTGTATCTGAAACTCAGAAAACAAACATACACATTGAATTTTAAATAGCTAATAACAGTTCTGTGTTTTCTTGACAAATTTAAATTAAAATTTTGTTGAAGATTTAAGACCTGTTACAAGAGGGACTTAGAAACTGTCTGTGTTAAAAAGGATCTTGTAATTTGGGTCTATCCCCAATGCCACCAAAAATAGGATTAAAGTCTGGCATTTCTGTTTACTTTTCACTCACTTGTTTATCTTTGTAATAAGCATGTTAATCATTTAACAAGTATTTTGCTCAACTTATATTTCTTTGAAGCCAGCCGTTTTTAAATAAGTTTACACTTTTACTGCTTTAAGATATAAGAAACGATTTGTGACACAAAGGGATTATATAGAGTTAGATGACTATCTTTTCTTGTATAAGTTAATCAGCAGAGAGTATATTATTCTATTTTCCCTCTAGGTCTTAACCTGCAACAGACCATAACATATTTTCCCCTGTGATCTAGACTTTTGTTCTGCTAGGAGAGAAAGAGCAAGCAACCTCAGAGAAGGATAAATGAGGGGGTTGAGAATAGATTTCTCACAATCTATATTTTGTTCTGACATAAACTCTAAATTTTTCTCATTACCTTCCTATTCATTTCAATGTCTCTCATTAAGGAAAGCATAAAAATCAGATTAGTTATATTTTTTTCTCCCATTTTTCAAATACTTCTAAATTGATTTAACGCCATTTGAAACACAAAATCATCTGGACAATTAAATGGCAATTTGTTTCCCAAACATGTCTTTCTTTCATGAACTAGACACTGGAGACATGGCAGGAGACCAGGGATGAATGCTAGAAAATTAACAAACCAAATGGTCAGAAACCAAAATGCTTTCTGAGCAAACAAACAACATGGATAGCTTAAACCAAAGGCTTAGAAAACAAACACCGTAATCAACGACAACAAAAGGGTAGCCATAGACATAAGATACTAATGACCAGTTCCCAATGTGCCAATGAACAATGATCAAGGGAGGTCTGAGCTCCAGAAACAACTCACCAACATCCACCTGATGGCTCAGCACCAAACTCTTGGGCACCTGGAGCCCATGATCTGAGTGATTCTGAAAGATCCAGAACATTTGGGCACCATCAAGTGCCAATGCTCTCACCTCAGAGACAATCAAAGATAGTTTATTCTGGAGCCAAATATGAGCGACCATGGCCTGGGGACACAGATTCAGGTTACACCAAATGCCATGTTCCACTGTGGAAAGTAGTTACATGAGATTTAACTTGTCACAGAGAAAGGTCATAAATTGAGGTTTTTACCAAATATGTTGGTGAAGGTGGGTTACAGCAAAGGTTTTGATCCTTACAAAGATGTTAGGTCAGACACAGGAATGGATCATAAATGTCTTTCAAAAAAACTAAAAATAGCCCAAGATAATTTGGCTCTGGCCTGCAACATTTGAACTTTCCATAATCATAAGTTTCAGTTATTTGACCTTGCTAAATCTTTAATTAATAATTAATTTAGTCCTGGGAACCTCAGTTTACACTTGCACTATCCCAACACTTTTGCATTAGTTAGGAATCTAATTACAAATATCAGAAACCAAATTAACCTTGGAGAGGACAGGAAGGAAATCAGAATTTGAAAAAAAAATACCTAATTCAGGTAAAATGGATCCATTTAAACTATGTATATTCATTCTGGACCTTTCTCTAGCTCCATGTTCTATGTTGTCTGTTTCTCAAAACTTCATATCTATGATGAAAAAATGGCCATGCCAAACTCGCATTGTCAGTATAACCCAAGAATGGAGAGAGAGTGAAACCACACACTAAACTTCCTAGAGAAATACTGATTAGCCTTGCTTGGATCATTGCTCACTCATCTTTGGTTTCTATGCCAAGAGTGAGAGACAAATCATGCCAGCCAAATAGCACAGGGTGAGTTACACCAGAGAGCAGGGCATAGGGAGGGAAGAAATCAAAAGTGACTCATTTGTTAGAGATCTCTTTGAGACAAATATTAAGGAGTTGGTGTGGTATCATGGTGAGGAGTTTGGGGTCCAGAGCCAGGCTGCCTGTTTGAATTCTATCTTGTCCCATGTGATTCAGATAGTGCCATCAAGTTATACTTAATCTGCCTCCCACATCACCCTGCATGGTACAGTAGAAAGAGAATGGGCTTTGGGGTCATGCAGAAAAGAAGTTAGTGTTCATCTTTGTTACTCCTGGAACAGAGGTCTTTGGATCACTCAGAACTTCAATGCCATCGTCACAAAATGGTGACAATAGCCTACAGTGTTGTGAGGAGTCATTAAAGCTGTGTGGTAAAGTTGGTAATACAAAGCCCAGATTTTATCACTAATGAACGAAAAATACTATGATGAGGTATTGGGTAGAAAGCAAGTTTTGCTAGCATATTCCTCAATAATTTCATTTCATAAGAGACGAAATTGAGTCTCCAGAAAGCTCATATGTGTTTAAAATCCATCCCAACTAGTACCAGCCCCTGGCTCCTGTGATGCTACTCAGTCCCACCCTCATATTCTTGTTCTCCAGTGCCCCTTCCACCTTAGCCTCCCATAGTGGGTACTTTCTCATTATTGTGAACAAATACTTGTCCAGAAGCAACTTAAGGAAGGAAAGTGCTTAATTTCAGTTTACAGTTCCAAGGGTATACGTGATCATAATGGGGAAGGCATGGTGGAAGGAGTGAGACTGGCTCATCACATGTACACAGTCAGGAAGCAGAGGACAGATAGGAAGTGGTGCTGTGTTATTTTAATAAAAAAAGAAAAAGGAGCAGGACCGGGTCTGGCTGGAGTTTTCCCAGGGCCACTTCTGTTCCCCAGCGCACCTTTGGGAGAGCGCAGCCCGTGTGGGGCTGATCCCGGGCAGCTGGTGGAGGTGTGTCCAGCCGGCTAGCACCAGAGATGTACTGAGGACCGCTCTGGGACCGCTCAGTGTCACAGCTCTGTGGGCAGCTCCTAAAGCTGGCACCAGGGTGCAAGCCCACAGAGGTGGACCTGAAACCGGGCACCCATGGAGGCATGTCCGTGGGCCTGAGAGCCCGAGGGCAGAAGTGTTATAGCTCTATGTGTGTTCAGCTCTGGAAGAATGGCTTCCTAGGGGAATCACGGTTCCCCATGTGTTACAGCGCAGTAACGGCAAAGACCCTGGAGAAAAAGCATCCATGGCAAGAAGTCCCAATCACTAATCAATCACCAATCCTTTATTGTAGCAACATCATGGGTTAAATAGAAATTGAGGAGGAGGGAGGGAAAGAAATGGACAACGGAGATTGGCAGAAATTAGCAACCTGTGAATACCTGCTTTGCATGTGGCCATTAGCTTGGGCACATATCAAATGGGGGCAGAGGAACTGCCACCTTCCAGGCACAGCTGGGGTGCCAACCTGGGTCTATGTGGCATGCTTTTTTGGGGGGTTGGGAGTCTCAGAGTTGAGTGTGGAGATAGGGAAATGCCTACCGGGGTTAGCCACCGGGGTTTCTGACCTCATTCAACACCCTCTTAACCCTTTGTCCTCCATGCCCTCCTTAAGCAATACCAACAGTGCTGGGCTATCAAACCTCAAGTGCTGACCCAGTAACCCACTTTATCTAACAAGGCTTTACTTCCTAAAGGTTCCACAACCTTACCAAACAGTACCTAGAGGGGGACCAAGCGTTCAAATGCAAAAGCCTACGGAGAACATTTTATATTCAAATCAACACCTCCCAAGCATAACAATAGCCACACCCTATATATTGCATTTATTTATTTTTAAACTCTCAAGTATTACAACCTCAGCCTTCCTCATTCAGTTAATGCTCACACTTTTCAAATGGGACTTTTTTGTTGTTGTTTTTAATCTGAGGCTTAAAAATCTGAGAAGAATTGTGGGTTTTTTGTTAAATTTTTTTTCAAGGTAGGGTCTAACTCTAGTCCATGCTGACCCGGAATTCACTCTGTAATCCAAGACTGGCCTCAAATTCACAGTGATCATCCTACCTCTGCCTCCCAAGTTCTGGGGTTAAAGGCATTTGCCACTATGCCTGGCCAGAATTTGTATTTTAAAAGGAAAAATCAAGTTTAATTCTCTGTGATTGAAATAACTTTTAAAACCATTTTAGAGAAAGCAAATAGAGAATTTCTATTCTTTAAAAACATTATTTATTTGTGCGAGTGTGTGTTTGTACATATGCACCAAAGCCTCTTGTTGCCACAAATGAACATCAGATGCTTGTGCCACTTTCTGCATCCATCTTATAAACCCAGACCAGCAGACTCTGCAAGCAATATCTTTAACCACTGAGCCATCTTCCCAGCCTCAAGAATTTCTATTCTTTTTTTTTTAATTTTAAAAATTCAGTTTCAAGCAGCAAGATACACACACACACACACACACACACACACACACACACACACACACACAGAGAGAGAGAGAGAGAGAGAGAGTGTACCAGGGCCACCACCTTGTGAGTCTGGCTTATGTGGGTACTGGGGAATTGAACCGGGGTCTTTAGGCACTGGAGGCAAGTGCCTTATCCACTGAGCCATCTCTCCAGCCCAAGAATTTGTATTCTTGATAGAACCAAAATTCAACAACACAATGGTAAAACTTTTAAGAGGGAAAATACGTGACCCAATATAATATTCCTGTATTCCTGGACCTGTATTTGATAAATTAATATTTGAAGCAAAAACATCATTTTCTGTTTAAATTTTGGTGGTCAGGGGCTTGAGGTAGAGTCTTGCTCTAGCCCAGGCTATGTAGTCTCACGGTGGCCTTGAACTCTGGGTGATACTCCTTCCTTTCCTGTCATTAAAGGCAGGCACCACCATATTTGGCCTAATCTCGTGATTTTATTTTTTTTTAACAAAAAGAAGGTTTTAGAGATATTTTACCTTTGATTTTGGTTGTAGTTTGGTTGGTTAGTTTTTTTTTTCTTTTTGCAGGTGTACAGGCATGTTTGTGGTGTGCATGTGTGTATGCGTATCACTATGTGTGTGAGCGCATGTATGTGTGGAGGCCAGAAGTCAGCACTGGGTGTCTTGTTTGATTGCTTTCCACTTTACATTTTTGGGACAGGGTCTGTCACTGATTAGCCTAGATAAACTAGCTAGAAGAAACCTCAGGGATTCTCCTGTCTCTGCCTTCCTGGTGCTGAGATTACAGTTCCACACAACCATGGGCAACATTTTATCTGGGTTCTGAAGATCCAAATTTAGATCCTCATGCTTGCTCAGCAAGCTCAGCAAGCACCCTACCCACTGAGCCATCTCCCAGCTCTGGTTATTTTGAACAAGTTCTCATGTAGCCCAGGCTAGCCTTAATCTCACTGTAGAAGCATATGATCTTCGACTCCTGATCCTTCTGCTTCAGCCTCCCAGATTGCCAAAATAATAGATATATAGCACCACTTGATCTGGTTTAGCTCTCTCTTTAAGTGCCAGGTTAAGAAGCTGACATATTTTAAAAGATAAATCAACAAGATTGAGAACCAATAGCATGAATAATTAGAAGATTTGATTGTTCTCCCAATACTGACTGACAATCAGGATCAGAAATGGAGAAAAGAGAAAAGGAGGTTTACCAGGATGAAGGGATTAGTAAAGAACTCTGAGTGGAAGTTTATAGAGGCACTGTAGAAATATCCAATATGGGTTTGTCCTGATAGGAACTTAATTAAAATCTGAGAAAGAAAATGTTATAACAGAGTTCATCAGGAATGAATAAAGCCATTGTAGAAGGTTAGTGAAAAGAAGAAACAGGAAAGTCAAGAAATAGGAGAGAGATTAAAGTAGAAAAGGAGGGAGATTGGAGCAGAAATCTGGGGGATTCAAGTTAAGAAAGTCAAAGAGCTTAAACATTAGAGCTAGAGTAATTAACATGAATCATAATGGTCCATGGAGGAGAAAGGAGACTGTTTCCTGCTCCTTGTTGAGACAGGAGAAAATAAAGAAATCACCATTGGCCAAGAGAGTAATGAGGAAAGTATTATTACCAAAGGAAGGCTGAGTTTCATATAATGATGAGATGCCAAAAGGAAACAGGAATACACTTATGAATAAAATGAGTTTTGGACAATTGTTTCATTTCTTCTTTGTATGATAGTAAACAAAGACCTACAAAGAACAACTTTGGCTCTAAATCATAGGAACCTCTGGCCACCTCTCAGAATCACTTAATAAGGAAACAGAAATAATGTCACCTCCACAGCTATTGGCTAATTCCTAGCCCAGGAGAATGTAAGTCCTTAAACTATTGGGTAATCATTAGCCCAGGATAGTATAAATTCCTGAAGCACATCCCAAAAAGAAGACAAGTTCCAGCTATCTTAGGTCTGTTTTCTAAAAACAGCATGTGCAAGAAAGAAGGTATAGGAGGAGTGTTAGTCCAGGCAGACTGCTGTAACAAAAACGTTAGACTGTGTAAATACAAACAACAGAAATGCCCCAAATGCAGCGGGGTTCTGGAATAAAGATACCGACTCTCAGAGTAGTTAAAACCAAGAGTGAGCTGGCTGCTTATGTTGCAGGAACCGAAGATTCTTCAGAGGCAAATAATCATCTCTTTGTTGTTTTTCCCCCCATTTATTTGTGAGATGAGAGAGAGAGAGAGAGAGAGAGAGAGAGAGAGAGAGAGAGAGAGAGAGATGTTAGGTGTGCCAGTGCCTTTGCCACCACAAACTTTAGTGATATTTTGTGACATTTTGTGCACCTGGCTGTGGGTAACAGGGAATCGAACCCTGGCTGCAGGCTTTGCAAGCCAGCACTTTGAACTGCTGAGCCATCTCTCCATCCCCATCTGCTATTTTTATTAACAGCAAAAACAGCAATCTGTGAGCAAGATGAGCAAGGAATAAACCATATATGAGTGAGGGATGAGGAACTTTTGACTCCACAAAACTTCTTAAACATTTACTCAAAGGAAGGGATTTGAGGCAGGACTGGTGAAAACTCTGCTGATCCAGAACACACACACACACACACACACACACACACACACACACACACACACACACACACATACACACATTCACAAATGTTATCACTCTAAGCCCACCTGTTGCTTTCCACATTCTTGGGGGCAATCTGTTACTTTTAACTGTTGCTTTCAATGGAAGTCAACATGTCTCACACATGCACACACATTGTTTTGGGCCAAGAGTACAACCAGGTCATGGAGGAGTTAAAGCACAGGGCATAGCTTAAGGTCATGTCAGCAGGTCCAACATTCCTTGTCACCACTGGTCATTTGTGCTGTTCAGGGCAAAGGTAGCCTAAGGCAAAGGAAATCTGTCTACATTGCTCTAAGCAAACTGATTACATATTAGAAGATTAACTTCAGAGCATAGTTACAAAACAGGAACTTAGCAGAAAAACCATAGTTCTGAAGGCTTGGAGGCCCAAGGTATAGCAGATGCAGTGTGCAGTGAAGATCCAGTCTTCGTAGATGGAACCTTCTTGGTGTCCTCACTCAGTGGAAGGGGCAAGACAGTTCTCTAACATCTATTTTAAGGGGCTGGAGAGATGGCTCAGCAGTTAAAGGCAGTTAAAGGTGCTTGCTTGCTTGCTAGCCTGCCATTATGGATTCAAGTTCCCAGTATCCATGTAAAGCCGGATGCACAAAGGGGCACATAATCTGGAGCTCAATTGCAGTGGCAGGAGTCCCTGACATGCCCATACTCTCTCAAAAAATAAATAAAAAACTTTAAAGTCTCTTTTCTAAGGGTGTTGATCTCATTTCCTCCTGACCCAATCTCCTTCCAAAGGTCTCACTTTCTGAGGACATCACCTTGGTGACTGGGATTTACTATATAATTTTGGAGGTAGGGCTTGGTGCAAATCACAGTAGCAGGTAACTGACTACTGCTGTGGTCCTATGTGCCTGACACTCACCGAATGAGTTTTCCATGGTTCCTGAAGGAAAGCAAGCGTCCACATATGTGCATACAGGCTCAGACACACACACACACACACACACACACACACACACACACACACACACACACGGATGGCTTGAACAACAAAGACTAACAGATCTGGAGGCTGAAGTCCAAGAGTAACATGTCAGTGAAGTCAGTTCCTGCTGTCGGCATGAGGAGGAATCTGCTTCATGCCTCTTAAAGATTCTGGGGATTTGATGATTTTGGGGGTCCCTAGTTTTATGAACGCTATCACTCCTAATCTCTACTTTCATTTTTATAGGTTTTTCTGGCTATGGACATTTTGTTGGGTTTAGGTCCAAATTGCATCTTTTCTGCAAGGACACAGTCATATTATATCAAGGTTCTATGATTATTCCATCCAGGTGTTCCCCACAAATGAATGTGTTCTGAGTGCTTGAATCCCAGCTGATGGCAATTTGGTTATTGGAACCTTATTGGAACTGTGTTGTTGGGGGCAAGTTTATGTATGTTATAGCCAGATTCCCCTTGCCAGCATTGGGCATACTCTCCTGATGCCATTGTCCACCTGACGTTAGCCAGGAGTTGATGTCCATGCCTCTGCTCATGCCATCATTTTTCCTGCCATCATGAAGCTTCCCCTCAAGTCCATAGCCAAATTAAACCCTTTCCTCCACAAGCAGCTTTTGGTTGGGTTCCTTGTTGCAGAAACAAGAAAGCTGACTGCAACAGTTCTGTAGGGGGTTCAAAGAATTTGTGAACTGGTCAAAGATATGACTACAAGAGGCAGTGTTGGCCAGGCATGGTGGCGCACGCCTTTAATCCCAGCACTCGGGAGGCAGAGGTAGGAGGATTGCCATGAGTTCAAGGCCACCCTGAGACTACATAGTGAATTCCAGGTCAGCCTGGACTAGAGCGAGACCCTACCTTGAAAAACCGAGAGAGAGAGAGAGAGAGAGAGAGAGAGAGAGAGAGAGAGAGAGAGAGAGAGAGAGAGAGAGAGAGAGAGGAGAGAGAGACAGTGTTGGAGTTACCTTTACATTTCTGATTTCTGGGATAAGACATCTGACCAAAAGCAATTGATGGTAGAAAAGGGTTTATTTTAGCTTACATCTCAAGGGGAAGTTTTGTCATCGCAGAAAAAGGATGGCGGAGATTGGGCATCACATCTTGCCACAGCAGCTGGCAGAATGCAGCAAGAGTGAGCTAGCTACTACTGGCAAGGAGTGTGGGGCTATAACAACCCTAAGCCCACCCTCAACACACCTTCTCCAGCAAGGCCCCCACCTCCCAAATTGTCATCAGCTGGGGACCAAACATTGAAAACACAGGAGGCTATGGGGGGAACATGTCATTCAAACCACCACAGTCAGTAACACTGGAAACTTGTTGGGTGACACTTATGCAGGATTGCATAATAGTGGATGTCATCATGGCAGGACACTGCTCAGAGGTTAGTATGGAGAGAGAAAAGGAGAGGTGGATAAAGAAACTCTTGGGGAAAAGGGAGAAGCACCTGGTGTCTGGGGGACAGAGAGGTTTGAATGTTCACAACAGCATGAGGTCATCTACTACATGCTCTCCTATTGGATGCTGGATGAAATGTCTCAGATTTTTCAAACTAAAAGTTTACTTGCTTGAATGAGCTTTCAAACAGATACATTAAAAATTGAAGTTGCGATAGCTGTTTAAGTTAGCAAGTCTCAGAAATAACTTAGAGGCCAGTCAACACAGAGAGGCCATTTGGGGTTTGTTTATGTATCAGGCCCACACAAAGGACTCCATCTGAACTTAATTATAGACAAAGACCCTATTTAAAGGTCACATTTCCAGGTTTGAGGAGTTATGTTTTCACTGTCATAGGTGGGAGGGAGGGGAGACACAGTTCAGCTCATAACACTCTGCAAAATGGCACATCCATTAAATTTTTTAAGAAATCTTTTTTAAAGCATACCTTTAATCAGTCACTTCTCTATTTAAAATTCTGTGACTTCCCCTTGTTACAGAGTCAAGTGTCTAGTGTACCCTCTTCCTCTTACCTTACCTACTGGCCTCATCTGATTTTGTTTTCTACTTTATGGAGGCCCTCCCTAGAAATCCCATCAAAAGTCATCCTATTCAAATCGTTTTTATCAAGAAATTAGATTTATAAAAAATATTTTATTTTATTTATGTGTGTGTATGGGACCACCAGGGTCTCTTTCCGCTGAAAGTTTTGTGTCTGGCTTTACATGGTACTAGGGAATTGATCCCATGTCATTAGGCTTAGCAATCAATGAACAATCTACTTGCCTTTTTTTAAATTAAAGACAGAGCTCAGTAGTTAAGGCACTTGCCTGCAAAGCCTAATGACCTGAGTTTGATTCCCCAGATGCACAGAATGGTACATGCATCTGGAGTTCGTTTGCAGTGGCTGGATGGAGGCCCTGGCTCACCCATTCTTTCTCTGTCTATCTTTCTGCTTGCAAATAAATAAATAAATAAATATTTTAAATATTTTAAATATTGGTCAGGACAAGATCCTAGCTCAAACAAAATGAAAAAAAAATTAAAGACAGTATCCTACATTATAGCCCAGGCCTTACTATGTAACCTAGGCTGGCCTCAACCTTGGCCATCCTCTTACCTCAGCCTCCTGAGTTCTGGAATTATAAGAGTGACCCATCGTCGCACATGATTTCATGTAGCGTTTTTATTTTATGTTATTTTAGCATTTCTCAGCACTTAAAACAGTCTTTTCTTGCTTACCTTATTTTGTATTAGCTATATACACACGAGAATGCGATTTCCAGCAGCGAATCTTGGTTCTCTTGTTAACCACAGTGTTCCCAGTGCTGAGCAATCACGGGTATGGAATCATCCTCAGTCAGGCTTATGGGGCTGGACTCAGTTCTGAGAGGGTAAAAGAGGAAGAAGGATGTCTGGGTTAGGATTAGAAATAAAAGTGATAAAGCATGTGGTTCATTAGTCTGAAGGACAAAGTTAATGGCCAAAAGAAACTTCTGGAGAAGAAAGGGGATTTCCTTAATCTCAGCATTACAAATGAAACATTTGATCCAGGGGTCTATCAGTGGGGAAATCCAGAAAGTAGTAGGATGAAATGATGGGCTTCACCACTTTTGGATAACGCTCAGAGCAAAAATAAACCTAATCCATGTCACCAGAGAGGCATGGCCTTTCCCAAGAAGCAAGAGCCTGTGGCAAGAGTAAAGTCAAGTGTTTCCTCAAATGGATGTCCATCCAGGAAATAAATTTAGGGCAATTTTATTTTAGAAAACTTCTGGAACATTTCAGTATAATCATATATGTCATGGTCGTTGAGCATCTCCTTGTACCCCATCTGATGAAGAAGTCGTCCTTCAAAGAGATAGCTCCTGTCTTTAGGCAAAGCAAAAACACATATTTAAGTCTGAAAGTATAGCTGAATTAGTTATCTGAAAACCAGAGAGGGTTGAACTTCAGACCAAGTGTGTTAGAAAAAGTAAGGCGCTGGACTCTTGACAGACCCACAAAGGGAAAGAGAATACCTGAGAGAGTGGCCACTGCTGAGACACCTCTTGCTAGACAGCTCCTCTCCACCTGGTCAGTCAGTGCCCCAGCCAGCAGCTGCACTTCTCCTTGGCTGAAGAATTTCTCCTCACTCTTGATAATAACTTTGGCTTCTTAAGAAAGTATGAACTGCCAGGATAGATTGTCAAAACACTGAGACCCCAAATCCTCATTCTCAACCATCACTCTTTTCTTAAGATAGTACTCCATGGCTTAAGAATAATCAACCATCAATAAAAAGAGAAAAGTTAGTACAATTCAAAATAAATACCAGGCAAGATAATAGAAGTAATATGCCATGTACATTCAGTAAACAAAAGAATCCTTGGATAGTCCCACAAAGGGGATAATATGTTATGTTATTATTTATATTAATGTTATTATATATTGTACTAATTATAATTATATACCTATATATTTATATATTATATTATAAATAATAGGACAATGCAGTATATAATATTGTACATAAATAGATGTATTACATTATAATATATAATAATATATACACATATACAATCTATATGAGCAATTATATAAATAAGTAAACTTGCATTTCAGGACCAACGTATGATGACAACATGAATCATTTTAATTCTCAGATACAAATAAAATACTTTATATTCTGTTCTATTTTTTTTACAGCCTGGAGATGAAGTCTATCCTAAAGATAAAAGTGGCAAATGGTTATATCACAAATCAGATTTGTGTGCCACTTGGGAGGTAAGTTCATGTGGGCCTCTTATTTTAAAAGGCTGTTTTTAAACTGAGATCTTATTGTTCATGTTGTAACGGGAGAGCTGGGGATTAAAACCTAGATAATTCCCAGCAAATTCAGAATTTAAGGAGTACCTGAATTCTTGTCTATAAAGTGAAAGAATTAAAATTATAGACCACCAGAGGATAAGGTATAGTGGGAGACTTTATTTAAAAGAAAATGGGAAGTTTCAGAGATCTCCAGCCACCAGTGTGGATAGAGCACATGGGAGAGGGCTTATCAAAATAACAGAATCTGTGCTGCTCAGGCAAACAAGCAAAAGAAGGAAAGATCCTAAGAAGGAAAGGTTCATGTGGAAAAAAAAATCCTGCCCCATTAGTCTGTGTTGAGAGGCCCTTATGTAACATTCCTTCTGCTAGGCCATGTGAGGGAAGAGAAGAGATAGAATTTTTTGTTCAGTGAGTATTCCCTCACCTAGGTGAGCAGAGAGACAGCTGGTTGGTCCATACCTGACCAATAAATTTTAGCTTCTAGGTTTGAACCTTAGCTAGAGGCACCTCCCACTCAAGGGGAGGGGGTTTATGGAACTTCTCTGAAGGAGTTAACTGTCACACTATCAGATTTATAGATAGCTACAGCCTTATTCCCAATTGCAAGTAACAGAGCAGGTGTTTCTAACTATGAGTACAGAATATAAATATATATATATATATGTATATACACATATATATGTATGTATTTAACTTCTGGGTGCTAAAAGATTCTTTTTTCTTATTCAAAAAATGAATTCCAAGGAAAGAGGAAACATATGATAGAAGGGAAAAGGAAGTGCAGGAAATGTGTTCTAATACATTTACATTACATACATTTAAAATATGTCAATAAGGAGCTGTGGATGCAGCTTGGTTGATGTGATAATCAGCCACTGGGACGACCCTCCAAACCAGGCACAGTTATGGAAGGAAAGGATTTATTGAAGCTACAGAACCAGGGGAAGTTCCATAATGGTGAAAGAGGTTGGCCCCTTTTTCACAGGTCCAGGACACACACACACACACACACACACACACACACACACACACACACACACACACACAGAAGCCATCACCAACACCACACATACAAGCAAACACTAGCTCTGCTGCGCTCAGACTTCTCTTTGCATGTTATGACTGGAATTCCACATCCTCCCCAGAAACACCTTAGGGCTAGAGCCTAGGATCCAGCCAGGCCAAGGTGATACCTTCCACCAGGAGACTGGAGACAAATTTTTAATAAAACTCCTGAATCTATTGGGGGACCTCCATTCACAAACTACCATAGTTGTTAAGTGCTTACCTAGGATGCACAAATCCCTGGATTCAATCCCCATCAACGAGTAAACCAGGCATGGTGGTGCACTCCTATGATTCTGTCACTCTGAAGGTAAAGGAATAAGGTTAGAAGTTCAAGGTCATCCTCAATTACATAGCAAGTTCAAGGTCAGTCTGGGCTACATGAGACACTGTCTCAAGTGTGAGCATGCACACGTGTGTGAATGAGATAAAGATAAACTCACAAATTTAAAATTAAAGTTTAAAAGTTAATAACATGATGGCTAAAAGATATTAATTCAAAACAAAATGATACAAGAAAAGTTGAAAACAATTTTGGTTCCATTTCTGGAACTTTCCCCATGATCACAACAGTGAACAATTACAGGAAAATAAGGAAACTGATCCAGGTTCATGAGAGGCAGGGTGTCGTAGTCAGCCACACGTCACTGGGATGAATCTCCAAACCAGGCACAATTTTGGGGAGGAAAGTATTTATTGAAGTAACAGATCCAGGGGAAGTTAAGGAAAGGCTGGCCCCCCTTTCACAGATCCAAGCAGAGACAGAGGCCCAGTATTTCCAAAGCAAGCAAGCAACTCTAACACACTGTAACTCACAAAACAGCAGGATTGCCACACTAGAGTTCCAGCTGTTCTTTTGCATATGTATCCCTAGTATTTTGCATCTAATTTAAAAATACCTCAGGCCAGTCCCCAGGAGGCCAGGCCAAAGTGACACCTCCTCCAGCCAGAGGGCTGGAGACAATTCACAATTATAATAAACCTTTGATTCTTTTGGGGGACATCTATTCAAAACTACCACACCGGGATATTTTGAGTTCATCTGTTATGGGAGGGTAGGAAAGCTTTGATCTAGACTGGAGGATACCAGGATGAGAATCAATAATATAATCCTATAAGAGAGGAGCTATTGCCTTTCTTGTTGCATTTTTCCCTCCCATGACCTCCCATGGCCTGGGGATAAATATTGCCTGTTTCTCATGAGCATAAACTTAGGGCTGGTTTTCAGGTGTCTTCAGGAATCAGCTCAGAGCAGCATTGAAATTATGAACTTGTGCAGAAAGATTGTAAGAGCCGTGGTGGGGGAGACTATCCAGAGGCATGGCACCCCTCAGTAACAACATAGTAGGGCCAGGAGAACCTGGCTGAATACTAGGCTATCCATGGTCCCCTGTCACAAGGACTGATCCAGACGACCCATGGAGGAGGATATCCAGCTGATTGGGGATGGGGCAGGAGGGACATCAGGGAATTGGGGATAACAACTCACTGTTTGCCCACTAAATAATGTAACTCATTATGGACAATAAAAAAAAAAAGAAATTATGAACTTGTGAGAAGCTGGGAAACATGTCACTGAGCTCTGGCAGTTCTACCCACACCCACTGTCAACATCAAAGGCCGTCATGAGCAGAGGACTGAGCATCTGAACCATGGAGTTGGTTGGTGGGTTAAAGAGATGATGATTACATTTTCTGGCACCTAGGGCCCTCCATTCAAGAGGCCATACACTCATTCCTGACCTCATTGTTGTGAGGAGTTTCGGCTCTGCCATTCCCCCCAGGGCTGCTTGAGAGAAAATGAGTTCATAGTACAAAACAATAAGGCATTTGTTTCGTGAGAAACCAACAAAACTCAATTATGGATCCCAACATAGACTGAACAGAGAGCCGAGGAACTTTATATTAAAGGACATGAAAAATATTAGCTATGTGAAAATAGCTTTTAAAAAACAAATAAAAATAATAACTAAGAAAAATTAAAATATGATAGATGGGAATAAATAGTAGAAATGAATATAAATTAGAAAACAATATTGAAGGTCAACTATATATACATTCAAATGATTTTCAGCTGAAGGTGGAAGGATCATCTTTACAGTGATGATGGAACTTGTTCATACCAGCTTACAAGACCTCATTGTACAAATGTCTTCCTAATGTCGCTTTGCCGGTGGTGGCTGGTGGGTGTGGCTTGGGGACCAGCTGTCCTTCTGCGGACTGTCGGTTCCGGGGAGGCTGTGCTGTGCTGGCAGCTGTGCACCAGCTGTGGCTCCTGGAACACTGTGGGTGTGGGTCCTTAGCTGAGTTAGGGAGAGAGTCAGGTCTCACATAGACTCCCTGTTTGTCCTGGAGCTGGGTGGGCAGGACGTGAGCCGATGAGAGAAAATGACTCTCAGGATCCAGCCACTGGGGGCAGAGGACGTTTATTGTATGTGGAAAGGTCATATTTATAGAGAGGAAAAGGCAGAAAAATTAGAGGCAGGGGCATCAGCAAGGGGATTGGTTAGGGCAGGGTGATCTGTGGATGTCTCACGAGTGGATAGGCAGGGGCCAGTATCCTGTGAATGCCTAGTTTGCATAGATAAGTTGAGGGGCTTGCTCAGCCCTGAGTGGAGGGAAGTATGTGACCCTAGTCCTGGGTTCAATGGAGGAACTGTCTCCTATTGTCCAGCACAAATGGGGTGAGAACACAGGGCTCGCTGTGGCTTGCCAGGGGTGTCTGGAGGTTTTTAGGATCAAAGAAGGAGGGGAGCGAAGTGCCTTCCCTGTCTCAGCGAGTCAGAGACTTTACCCAGGCTTCAGCCTGTCTCAACTCCAATTAACCCTTTATGTCCTCCATGCCTCTAGCAAGGTCCAACACGTAACTCCATAGTCAGAGATGTAAGTTGTTAGACTGATTGCAGCCTGGGGTTAGAAGCTATACCACAGAAATTGACAGTTATTGGGTTATACTCAAGTAGGTCGAATGTTTACCTAGCATGCACAAAGCCCTGAGTTTGATCTCCTCTACCAAATAAACCAGGCATGATGGTGCACACCTATGATCCCAGCACTGGACAGGTGGAGGCAGGAAGATCAGAAGTTCAGGTCATCCTTGGCTACATTGTGAGGTCAATGCCAACCTGGGCTATGTGAAACTCTGTCTTTAAAAAAAATAAAAGAAAGAAAAAAAAAGATATTGACTAACGCTATAAATGAGGGCTTTTGTTTATCCTTCCCAGGATGGCTGGGTAGTGATTATTTATTGGCATTCTTCTGGAGTTATACATACTTGATAGTGTTAATGATTTTACTGATATATACATACATTAGAATTTATCAAAATTCATGCTTCAAATATGCATTGTTTGTTGCATATCAATTGTAACTTGATGAATGATTTTACTTTAAAACTTCCAGACAGAAAGAACTGGACACATAGAATGAAACATATCAATTTTGTTTTGATCTGTTTTTTTTTTATCATAATCAACATTGATTGCAAGAAGATAACAGGATAGTATTTTCAAAGTGCTGAAGAATAAAGAACATTCATTGGCTTTGTATCTTTTTCCCAGCTAAACTATAAGGCAATACTGATGCATGATAAAAAATAGTTTCAAATCCAAGTATGCTCAGAAATACAGATGCACTTTGAAAGACCATTAGCAGCCATTTATTTAAGAGATGCTTCACAAGATATATAAAGTGAAAGTGATCAAATTATAGTTAGTAAAATATAATTATTTATAAAATACTTAATGTGGCGGTTTGATTCAAGTGTCTCCATAAACTTATGTGTTCTGAATGCTTGATCCCCAGGTGATGGCACTTTTGGAATTGGAACCTTGTTGGAGATGTGATGTTTGGGTTGGGCTTCAGGGGGTTACAACCAGCTTCCCCTTGCCAGTGTTTGGCACACTCTCCTGTTGCTGTTGCCATTCTGATGTTGGCCAGGAGGTGATATCCAGCCTCTGCTTATGCCACCGTTTTTCTCTGCCATCAGGGAGCTTCCCCTCGAGTTTGTAAACCAAAATAGATACACTTCTTTTGGTTGGGTTCTTTCTGCCAGCAACAAGAAAGCATCAAATAGTTAGAGAAAGATGTACACATGATAAACTATAATAAAGGTCTATATAATTGCAGGTAATTGGGAACAGATCAAGGAATGTTTCAACAGGCTAAGTGTTTGTCTATGTTTATGGAAGATATATGCCACCTCTGGCCAGAATGTCCATGCAGAGATCCAGTGAGACCAAAAAACACACCTGTGCACCCTGCCTCCCCCTACCTGCCCCCACCACTGGATTGTGCTGCTGTGCTGAGAGCCCTTAGTTAGTGATGGTCTCAGCTTTGGTCCGAGACATCTCTTCTTGTAGTGGGGGATGGTTACTGCATACATTCATAACTAGTCAAAATGCTGAATATAAGTGGCTGTTGAGTGCTCAGCCCCAAATGGAGCATCTATATCACCCCCCCCCCAGAGCAAGGGGACCATCAGGATGGGGGAGGGGACAGAGAGAGGGACAGAGCAGTTTGTATGTATAGAAAGTTATATGATTTACCAAGAAGATAAACAAATTTAGAACATGTGCCTTCAAAACATGAAATAACTTCAAAATATATGAAACAAAAACTTTCTATCCTTAGGTGTGTGTGTTGGTGGGGGGTTGTTTCAAGGTAGGGTCTTGACTTTAGCTCAGGCTGACCTGGAATTCACTACATAGTCCCAGGCTGTCCTCAAACTCACTGCGATCCTCCTACCTCTGCCTTGAGTTTTGGGATTAAAGGCATGTGCCACTACACCTGGCTTCTACCTTTTTTTTTTATTATTAATGTAGGAAGACATTGACAAATCTATTATACTGGAAGGTATAATACACTACACCTGGCTTCTACCTTTTTTTTTTATTAATGTAGGAAAACATTGACAAATCTATTATACTGGAAGGTCTCTTGACATATTTCTGTAAATTACTGAAAAGCCAAACTAGATCCAATTCTACATACAATGTACAATGTGTGTGTATGTTATGCTTACTTCCATAAGTGGTTCACATCAAATATATATACATTTATAAAAGCTGATCATACTGTAAAGAAGAAACAACAGACTTTAGGGGCTGGAGAGATGGCTCAGTGGATAAAGCGCTTCCTGTTTGAGCTAGAGGACCAGTGTTTGGACCCTCATCACCCACATAAAGGATGGGAGTAGTAACAGACAGGTGTCTCTAATCCAAGCACACCTATAGTAAGAAGGGAGGTGAAGACAGGAGGATCAGAAGCTCGCTGACAAGCTAGACTGGTGAGTGAACAGAGACCCTGCCTCAAACAATGTGGAATGCGAGAATCAACATCCAAAGCTAGCCATATGTGTGCCCATACACACATACATCAAACACACATCATAATTCCGGTGTACACTGTGAAAAGACAAAGGATATGATACATAACTTTTTCCAAAATCATTCAGATGTAGAGTCTTGTCTCCCACAGCCTCCTTTCACTTTTCACTGAATGTCTTTTAGCATATTCAGCCTTTCCATTTTGAAGAATTCACAATGCACCTTACAAGCATCTGTTATTGCTTCCTATAGGCTTCTTTGTTGACCTGTCGGCATTTATCCTGTAGGCTCTGGAGGCTTGCAAAGAGGCTGGCTTGGTGAAATCCCTCGGAGTCTCTAATTTCAACCGCAGGCAGCTGGAGCTCATTCTAACCAAACCAGGACTCAAGTACAAGCCAGTCACCAACCAGGTACAGCAGAACAGCACAACTTCCACTGGGTGGGAAGTGGCACCTGATACCATATTTCATTGATAAACTCAAGAAGCCCTGGGCTATGCTGTCATGCATCTCCTAGTCTCTTCAACTATCTCAGCCTGAGATGTCTGGCCAATCTTTGACCTCTCAATTGATTAAGAAAAAAGTCCCAGCACTTGGGAGGCTGAAGCAGGAGGGTCATGAGTTCAAGGACAACCTGATCTACACAGCAAGATCAAGGCCAGTCTAGATTATTACAAAGTGAGACCCTATCTCAACAAAAACCAAGAAGTCAGGCATGGTGGCATACACATGTGGAGGCTGAGGCGGGAAGATGGTGAAATCAAGGCCAACCTGGGCAAGCTGAGTTACAGGCTAGTCACAAAGACCAAAACAAAAAGAAATTAAAATATTTTTGAGAGTTCAAATTTAAGCAAAATTTAAAGCAAAAGGTTTTGTTGTTTTTTTTAAGCAGAAAAAGAATGAAGGGAAAATAAGACAGATCAAATATTAAAATAGAGCACTTACTTAATGTAAGACTCAGGAAACTGATAGGAGGAGAATCCCTTGAGTCCAGAAGTTCAAGGTCAGCCTGAGCTACATCAAGAACCTATCTCAAAATATAAAAAATATTCAATCAATAAATATTAAGAGTGGTGCACAAATAAGCATACAAATTAATGGAAGGTAAATACTGAGAAACAGGCAGACATGTAATAAAAACTTACTGTAAAATAAAGCAGCAAAAACTCTGGCCTCCACATGCACACAAATACACATACATCTTTACAAACACATGTTCATATATGCACTCAGGAACATGTACATGTGCACACATATAAATGTTCACAGGCTTTTATTTCTAGGACTCTCTCCTTATAGAAAAGTCTCATGATTTCCAAGTCAACTTTTAAATGTTTATCATAAAATCGTTTATAATGAAAAAAGGAAACAACATGAAATGAAAAAAAATGAAAGGATCCTTAAATAAATTATGTCATTTGTATTCTGTGAAACCTTAACCAAAGATGTCTTTAACCAAGTATGGCTGCACACAATCCCAGCACTCTGGAGGCTGAGACAGTAGGAACATTGTGAGCTAGAGGTCAGCTTGGGCTATAGAGTGAATCTGAAGCCAGTCTAGGCTATATAACAAAACTCTGTCTCATAAAAAAAAAAGCAAAGGGGAATTCTGTTAAATAACTTAAAATATATTTATTTATTTGTAAGGAGAGAGAGAGAGAGAGAGAGAGAGAGAGAGAGAGAGAGAGAGAGAATAAATGAACACACCAGGGCCTCTTGCCACTGTAAATGAACTCCAGATGCATGTGCCACTTTGTGCATCTGATGTTAAGTGGGTATTAGGGAATCTAACTCAGGTAGTCAGGCTTTGTAAACAGTGCCTTTATCCACTGAGCCATATCCCCAGCCCTGAATAATTTTTAAAAACACTGTATAAAAGCTGCATTTGACTACAAGGTCTTAATTTTGTTTCTTGCTCTCCAATGCAACCACACAGGTTGAGTGCCATCCATACTTTACCCAGCCAAAACTCCTAAAATTTTGCCAACAACATGACATTGTTATTGTTGGATATAGCCCTTTGGGGACCAGTAGGGACCCATCATGGTAAGTAATGCTAAGCATCTCCTCAGCAAATATTTCTTTTCTCCTTGGTACAGGTTAAAAACCAGTGTGAATTAATTGAGTAGAGTAGTTCTGTTTGACTGTATGATCTTAACTAAGTACCAATCTTTTTAAGTCATGGTCCATGTAAACAAATTAAAACTAATAATATCTTCTTTACTGTGGTGTTAATTGTTTATTACACTTAATCTATGAAATTACTTGTTCATACTTGTCATATAAGAAACAATAAACATCGAAGTAATATTTGACCAAGAGTTTCTATGGCCGTGTTCTGAAATGTTTAAAATGTATATTTTTTATTTTCTTATTTTTAGTTGTGTGTGTGTGTGTGTGTGTGTGTGTGATTGACCTTGTGAACGAGTCAACTTCAGAAAGTTGCTTCTCTTGATCTTCCCACACTAATATCAGCTCTTCATTCCTTGACTGTTTATATTCAGAGAAGATGATTACAGGTCACCTTAGTGTCCTGGTAGGTGACTGGATGGCTGGGGAGCTGAAGAGAGTGATTGATGTACTCTTGCTTCTCATCATTCCACGTAAATATGAAGTATGTTTTGATTTTTTTTAAGGGTGAATGTATCTACGCCACCTTTGTTAAAAGATCCACTTCTAAACTCGCTGGGGAAAAAGTACAATAAGACAGCAGCTCAAATTGCTTTGCGTTTCAATATCCAACGAGGGGTGGTTGTCATTCCGAAAAGCTTTAATCCTGAAAGGATCAAAGAGAACTTTCAGGTAAGAGAATGGCTTTCAAAAATGTGGAGAAGCCAGGGGCGTTGTGGCGCATGCCTTTAATCTCAGCACTCCACTCGGGAGGCAGAGGTAGGAGGATCGCTGTGAGTTTGAGGCCAGCCTGAGACTACAGAGTGAATTCCAGGTCAGCCTGGGCTAGAGCAAGACCCTAGCTTGAAAAACCAAAAAAAAAAAAAAAAAAAAAAAAAGTGGAAAGATGGGGACGGCAAGATGGTTTAGTGGTTAACAGTGTTTGCTTGCAAAGCTTGACAGCCTGGGTCTAAAGCCAGACACAAAACTTGCATTGGCAAGAGAACCTGGCATTCCTGTGCATGCACACACACAAATAAGAATATTGTTAAGAAAAAAGAAATGTGGAAAGATGGCTTTGACTATTGCTTTGGTCCTAGAGAATGTTCTTGGAAATTGTGATTACTCCCATCTGTCAACTCTGTATCTCCTCAATTTCAAATATTCCCCTGTCTCTTGCATCATCAGTCTCTCCTGTCTACTGTACCGCTCCTACCCACAGAGACACGAGCAGTAACCTCCGATCTCATAAACTGAAATCAATGGAAGCTGTTTCTTCTCCAGCTGTCTCCACTTCTCTTTCAACTTATAGCTAGCCCTTTAAAAGAGAATCTGTTCTTCTTGCCCTCTGTTCACCTCCCCTGTTATCTCTTAGACCCATCCAAACTAACGTCCCCCCCACCTCTGGCCTCCTGTGTGGAACAGTTCTTGTTGGGATCACCAGGGACTTTCACATGCCAGCTTTAATGCCACTCCCCCACATTTTCTAGAACCCATGCTCTCTCCTTGGAACATTCACCATGATGGGAAACTATGAGAGATGCAGGTTTTGAGGAGAATATCAGGAGTTCAGGAGCTTAGTGTTTGGTTAGTTTGGCTTTCTTTTTTTGCTTGTGTGTATGTAATGTGGTGTGTGTGTGTGTGTGTGTGTGTGTGTGTGTGTGTGTGTGTGTGTGTGTTGTATGCATCTGCACATACCTTTGTAGAGTCCCATGTGCTCACCTGAGCATCAGGAAGTCACCTGTGCCAGCAGGTGCAGATCATGGCCCGCTGTTCTCTTGAGACACTTTTAAAAAAAAATAAATAGTGATGGGAGTTTTAAAAAATATTTTATGTATTCATGTTCAAGCAGAGAGATACAGAGATAGAGATAGAGAGAGATAGCACCAGGGCCACCACCTTGTGGGTCTGGCTTATGTGGGTACTGGGGAAATGAACCAGGAGCCTTAGGCACTGGAGGCAAGTGCCTTAACCGCTGAGCCATCTCTCCAGCCCATCTTGAGACACTTTTGAGGGTGTCTCTTACTGATACTGGAGCTTGCTGTTTCCCTCTACCTCAGGCAAGTCCCTGTCTCTGCTCCCCTTTGCAGGCCTGGAATTACAGAGACGTGGTCACACCAGCTGTTTAAATGAGATCTGGAGCTTCAAACTTAGAGATTGAAAGCTCCTTTGAGACCTCATGAGTACACAGGAAGCTCACTTAATGACTGAGCCATCCCTCCAACACTAAAAAAATGAAACTTTAAGACATTAAATACATTTTAATAATTAAAGTTGCTAAAAGGTATTCATTTGTTCTCATGGATGAATTTAAAGGCCAATTGGGCTTTTTGCTTCAAATCTCTAGTAGCAGCCCAATGCCTGTCTGGCTTTATGTGGCTGACTGGGAAATTGAACCTGGGCCAGCAGGCTTTGCATACAAAACACCTCGAGCCATTGACCATCTCCCCCGACCCTAGGAAATATTTTTTTTAAGCATGAAGGCAATAATCCAGAATTTAAATGTCTGAATTTTATACAGGAAAAAAATAAGAATTCTTCAGATTTAGAACTTTAGAATTCCTAAATTCTGTTCAGTGCATTTGGAATTTCGTAAGAGAGATTCCAATCAGAACTGTTTCCAAGACAAAAGAGAGAGCAGAATGCCCAGGTTCACATCCATAGGTGGCCCTCAACACCAACACAGCTCTTCTCAGACACCTACAGAGATGGCTGTCCACCTGCGAAGTGTTCCCACACAGCCTGTTGTCCCTGCTTGACTCATCTTCCATCTCTAAAAATGTTCTTTTATTTCCATTATTTCAGATCTTTGATTTTTCTCTCACTGAAGAAGAAATGAAGGAGATTGCAGCCTTGAATAAAAATGTCCGCTTCGTGGAACTGCTCATGTAAGTCTAGTCATCATTATCAAGACCAATATGGGATGGGCTTGTTGAGTGTCAACCCGAAAGACTCTGACCAACCCTGACCCACGTCCATAGAAGCATCTGGATAAG
>PVHP010001518.1:0-38847 GCA_004024765.1 Zapus hudsonius | reverse complement strand
AAACAAAAAAGAAAACACAAACACATACTAATGTCTTGCCAAAAAAAAAACAAAACTAAGTTACAGGTTAATAAGTAGATTCAAACATAGATGATTTCTACTGAATAAGTATCATTAAATTAAGAACCAATAGTAAGATCTAATCAATCTACTATGCTACTGATTTTTTTACCAACAGTTCATTGGTGACATCATTTGATTTAATATTTGACATATTTAGTACTGATTTTAGTAATTCTAGAGAGGAGAATGACTGATCCTTCCTGAAAATAACTGGTATCAACAAGGTGAAACAAAGATTAAGGCCCATCAGTCAAAGCTGCAAGCCTTTAAGTCAAACACTCAGGAGGCTGAGGAAGGAGGATCACTGTGAATTTGAAGTCAGCCTGGGACTATAGAGTGAGTTCCAGGTCAGCTTGGGCTAAAATGAGACCCTACCACAAAACAACAACAAAGAAAACACTGTCATTGAGGAGTGCTGATCATATCATTTCCCAGTTTTCATTCAGTTTATCTTTGATATTTGTGAACCCTTTTTGTTATCATTTTTCTAATTTTATTCGCGTGTGCACGTGCATGAGTGTGTGTATGTGTGTGTGTGTGTGTGTGTGTGTGTGTGTGTGTGTGTGTGTGTGTGTGTACCACGGTTTTTTTGGCACTGCAAACAAACACCAGATGCTTGCACCACTTTTTGCCACTGGTTTATGTGGATGGCTTGGGAATTGAAGCTCTCTGTCCAGCAGGCTTTGCAAACAAGTACCTTTAACTGCCAGCTCCATTGTTGTAAGTCTTGCAGCTCCCAGTACTTGCAGAAAGATGGATGACAGGGCTCCCACTCCAGTCTTGCAAACTCTCACCTTTGACATTTAGCCTCATCAAGCTCATCCTCAACTACTACTCAGCCTGCAAGCACAGGCAGGCAAGACTCATCTCTTAGTTTTGTTCTGAATGAATGATAACATGTTCCCATTCACACCCAGAGTGCTGAGCAGAGATGCTGGAAGGGTGCTGGCTTGAGAGGAAGCAGAGGAAGGGGGTGGGACATGGCTAGAGGAGGGGAGGTCAGTGATGTTATGAATGGACGCTACTAACACACAACTGTCACCTTTGGAGTAAATTTTTTCCTCTTGGCAAATTGTCTTGGCAGGTGGAGTGACCATCCCGAATACCCATTTTATGATGAATACTGACTGTGGTGAGCTCCTCGGCAGAGTCCTCTCTATCTCTCCTTCAGGGGCTTGAGATGGTTGTTTCTTACAGATGTGGAAATGAGAGGGTTTTTACTATCCTCGAATAAAGTCATGATGCATGATGGAAATTACCATGTTTACCTTTTTTCCCTATGATCTTAACTAAGCTATGTTGAAGAAAAATACTTAAATCTACTTCAATAATTCTTTGCAAAGTGTTTGCTAACATTTTTAGATCACTGTCTTCTAGGTTGATAATGGAAAAGCATTAAATTTTGGAAATAAAAACTTTACAGGCAATGTATAAAGACAAATAACTCACGGATATAATACATTCATTGGTCATCTGAGTTATTTAGCAATGAATAGAACAGTACAGAGGCTGGGGAGTTGGCATGGTTCTGAGTGAGTGCTTGGCCCTGACCAAGGGTCATTGGTGTTAAGTCAGGTATAGCCAAGATAAAATCCACAGATTCACGATTAACAGGGAAGTGATGGCTGCATCTAAGTACAGCAAGAAGAAAGTGTAGAAATGTCTTCAGTAAAGGCAACTGAACCCACATTGGAGTGATCTGAGATTTTAGTCTGTGGTAGAGTGCTTGCCTAGGTGTGTACAAGGCCCTAGGTTCCTTCCCCATCAACACACACAGTGGTCATCAAAGCCATAATAATTTTATTAATTGTTTTTGTTAGCTTCCACCCAACTTGAAGGATGAAAAATTACTGATTCTCTCTTGTATCCATTTACTTGGGGGAAAGAGGGAAGGGCTAAGATAGGTCTCACATAATTTAGGCTAGCCTCAACCTCACTCTATAGTCATGACTAGTCTTGAACTCCTAATCTGTCTTAAATCCTTAAGGGCCCCAGCTTCCATATAACTGACGATCCATACCTGCATTCTCTTCTATCCATCCTTGCCCACAATTACCAAGAGATTGTTGGAAATGAGCAACACATACATATAAAACCATGCATTACAAAACAGCTCAAAAATGGCTCTTTCAAATGAATGAATTTTAAAAGATTTGGGAAATATTGAAAGATAATGCTTTATAAAATTAAGACCTTAAGAGTATATTAGGACAGCTATATGTTTTGACAAAGTTATGATTTCAGAAAATATTGGTAATTTTACTGTGGATGAAATTATGACAGCTCAGTAATAGAGCTGTACTGATTTTCAATTCAATTAGAGAAATGTATTTTATTAAATTGGGCAAGGGAATTCTTCAAAAATTGTGTTTTCAAAATCAGTAGATAAAATTCAATGACCTGAACAGAAATCACTTAAATTTATATATATATACATAATTATTATTACTAATGATTCAAATGATAAGATTTCAAATGCTATTCTCTGGAAAATATCTGTTGACAATAAAGTATGATTTGTTTCACCACATGAATCTCCATTCTATTTCCAAAGTGGTCGAAGGGAAGAATTGTCTTAGTTTCATTCTTACTGTGCACTTAGTACTCTGTGAGCACTCTGGATGGGCAGCTGATCTAGTCAGTCCAATCCTGACATCAGATGTCTGGATTTCTGGGAAAGGGCTATCTTCCCAGGAAGGGCACAAGTTTAAATCTCTAGGAATCTTTCCTTGAGAGTATACGTTGTAGTTAACTTTCTAGTTGCTGCAGAAAAGAACCCAACCAAAGCTGCTCGTGGAGGAATGGGTTTATTTTGGCTTACAAACTCAAGGGGAGACGCCATGATGGCAGGGGAAATGACGGCATGAGCAGAGGGGTGGACATCACCTCCTGGCCAACATCAGGTGGGCAACAACAGGACAGTATGCCCAACACTGGCAAGGAGAAGCTGGTTATAATACCCATAAGCCCACCCCAAACAACACAGCTCCAACAAGCTTCTAATGCCCAAACTGCCACCAGCTGGGGATCAAGCATTCAGAACACATTTGTTTGTGGGGGACACCTGGATCAAACCATCACAGTATAATGGTCCAAGAAATAAATAAATAAGAGGGGAAATAAAGCCGGGTGTGGTGGCGCACACCTTTAATCCCAGCACTCAGGTGGCAGAGGCAGGAGGATTGCCGTGAGTTCAAGGCCACCCTGAGACTACATAGTGAATTCCAGGTCAGCCTGGACTAGAGTGAGACCCTACCTCGAAAAAAGAAAAAAGAGGGGACATAAACCAGGTTCTCCTTGTAGGCTCAATGACATTTGGTCAAGGAGAAAGCTATCCTCCTAACTTTCTAGCCAATCTATCTCTTATCCTTCAGTATCTTATAACAATATGAATGTGGTAGTTACCTTCTCATTCCTAGGACAAAACACCTGTCCCAAAGCAGCTGATGGGAGGAAAGGATTTATTTTTAGCTTACAGTCTCAAGGGTCTTAGCATGGCAGGGACAGGATGGTAGAGCAGAGCCTGGACAACACAGCTTGCCACAGTAGATGGCAAAAATTAGCCAGAGTTAGCTGAGCTCTAACACTGGCAAGCTGGGCTAATAAACCTCCAGGTCTGCCCTCTCCCAGTAGTAATGTACCTCTTCTAATAAGGTTCCACGTCCCAAATTGCTACCAGCTAGAAACCAAGTATTCACAGCACCTGAGGCTTATGGGGGCATCTTTAACATCACTGCTTCCTGTGAGTTCCAGGGTGATTTGGGAAGACTTCACTGTACTTTAGTACCTTAAATTGTAGAGTAGATGAGTTCTTAATGTGACCTTCAAGGTATTGTTCTATCTCTGCCACAACTCATCAAGGGCATGAAGATGTGTGTTTTCTGTAATAAGAAAAACCATCTAACCTTTGGAAATGGGTGAAAGGAATTAGAGTGTGCATTTCCAGTGCTGTGAGGAGAGGAGTTGTTTCACCGCCTTCCTTAAGGACTATCTGGTTCCCCAGGGAAACATTATTGTTTATTTAAATTTATGAATTTTTTGAGAGCAAGCCTCACTGTATAGCCTTGGCTCTCTCTAACCCACGGCATCTGTCTTCCTAGTGCTGGGATTTCAGGCATGGGCCACCTGCCTAGCTAGTATTGTTTATTTTCTATTAACTATTTGTGGTAAGAGACACCCAATTCCACACTCAAGTTCAATGACATTAAAAATGTCAGGTTTGGGTGTCACAACAGAGGGCTCTAAGATAGTATCTGTGGGCCCAAGATTTTATTTAACACCAGTGAGAGAGTGCAGCATTCAGAGCAAGAGGGAAGGGTACTCCAAACAACATAATAGAAAGAAGCAGAGGTTTTTCAGCCCTTTGGAAGGATGGAAAGCAAGGGGAAAATCCCGTATTACACTACATGCTGTGTGAGAGGAAAATTGACTGGAGACCGAAATGGGCAGGTTTTGGGGGGTGGGGGGAAGTGAGACTTTTGGTAAACAGGTGATGGTGGGGAGAAAGGGATGAAGTTGTTTCTCCACTCAGCTCAGGAACAGAAAGGCTTAGTCATTTCCCATGACAGTAGTTAGAGGTTCTAAGATCCCAGAACAGGTCTGAGCATGTGGGGAGAGGGCAAAAGAAACTCTCTTTAAAATATCAATTACCAGGGTCTTTGAGAGATGGCTCAGTGGTTAAGCCCAGGTTTAATTCCAGTACCACAAAAGCCAGATGCACAAAGTAGTGCATGTATCTGGAATTTGTGCAGGGGCAAAAGGCCCCATTGTGCCCACTGTCTCTCTCTACCTCTCTCTCTGTCTCTCTCTGTCTCTCTCTCTCTCTATATATATATAAAATATTATTTATTATTATTTTCAAGGATAGATATATATATCCTTGAAAATAATAAATTTTTAAAAATCTCAATTACTATTTTAATGGGGTTTTGGTGGTTCAGGGAAAGTCCTTGAACTCCATTGCTGGGTTTTTATCTGTTTTTAACAGAGAATTGAAATAAAGAGACAGAGAAGGATACTTTATAAACTGACGTTTATTCAGGGGAATGAAGGGGAGTCCCAGAACCAAAGAATGAGGCTGGATACTTGCACATGATCTGAGAGCCCATGTGGGAGTTCACCATGGGCCTGGGGGAAAAACATGAAAAAAATATTTTTTAATTAAAAAATAATAGAAAAAGAGTACCCTTTCCCACTCTGGCAGCTAGACCGCCAACGTGGGAAGGACATGGTCTTACCAGTGTTGGGATCCCCGAGACTCAGGTGTGGAGAGATGAACAGCCAGAAAAGCAGGTGATAAAGAGGGTGCCTTCTGGTAAGTAAATATTGACTGGGCTCAGGGAACTGTCTCCAGAAGAGGTTGGCAAACCTCAGTAGAGTGGAAGAGCAGATTGGCCTGGGCTCAGGAAGGGATCCACACACACCTGGGTAAGGTGTGTTTTTGTATGTATGTGTGTGTGTGTGTATTGTGTGTGTGTGTGTGTGTGTGTGTGTGTGTGTGTGAGAGAGAGAGAGAGAGAGAGAGAGAGAGAGAGGGAGGGAGAGAGAGAGAGAGAGCTGATTGGTCTAAGACTGGATCAGACACTGGATTCCAGTTCTGTGTTCTGCCATAACAGACTTACCGTGTGACATCCTTTATGATTTCTCTCTTGGGAGCCTTCCCCTAAGTGACTACCTAATAGAGCTTTAACTAGTTCCCTCTCACCATAACAGGAGGTGGTCCCAGAGTCTTTGACCTAGTTAAAGTATGGCCCGGTGAAAGGAGGGGAGAGAGAGTTCTGAGATTCCTACAAGGACTCACAGAACTCAGGAAAGCTGTCCCACTCATCACTATGGCTTATGGTGAAAGAATATAGATAAAATTCGCCAAGGTTAGGTATAAACCTTTTGTCTTTTTTTCCTAGTGGAGTAGTATAGATAGGACTATTTCCTGCTACGCTGCACGATAGTTTATGAATAATATTGTCAACCAGGGAAATACATCTGAGAGGTGAGACCAAAGTTTTTTTTCTTGAAGTTTTGGGATTGCTAAATTTAGTCTGTCTCCAGACTAAGTAGATGGCCAATAAAGACCATGTGGCCCAAGGTCCCCCTAACATAATCACCACCATAAACTAGAGGGTGTGGCTCAAGGCCCAGGTGAATGTCAGCATTCTTCTCAGGAAGGATATTCCCATGGCATCTTCCAAGAGTCGTCAAAACTCAGGTTCAGGTTGTTTAGGGTCTGGACATCTCAGATATGCTGAGTTAACCACTGCCTAGGCTTATTCCATGAGGGTGGTTGACCTCTCACTGAAAGCTGGTAGTGATGAAAACAATTCCCAATGTTACAAATTATTATATCAGGTAGGAAAAGTAAACACAACGGCTACATGGATGTATTGATTGCCCTAGATAACACTAACCAGGTTGGGATCTAAATAATCTTGTTCAAGCATCTGTACCTTCAACTACTGTAAATATTTAACTCTAAGTCTCTTGAGATACTCTTCCCTTCTCTCTCTGCCTCTCTCCTTTTCCTTTTTCCTCTCCTTTTCCTGCTAGGGCTTGAACCTAGGACTTCACACATGCTAGGTAAGTGCTCTATCACTGCATTATAGCCCAGCACTATAGTATACTTTCCAGTTTTGTTTATGTGTATGTGTGTGGGGGGTGCTTTCATGCCATAGTGTATATGTGAAAGTCAGAGGACAATCTCAAGGTGTCTGTGCACCACCTTCTTTCAGACAGGTCCTCTTGCTGTTGTAAATAAACTGCTAGGCTGAAAACGAATGTCAGACTACCAGGCCCGTGAGCTTTTGGATTCTCTTGGCTCTGCCTCCCCTGTCACAGGCATGTTGGAGTCACATCTGCATGCACCACATTGCATCTGGCTGTATACGGATGCTGTGTAATTGAACATGGGCTTTGAAAGCAAGTGTTTTTTAAACTGTTTTTTAAATGGCTATTTCCCCAGCCCCTTTTCAGTTTGAGTCAGAATCTCACCAAATTGCCCAAGTTGACCTTGAACTTGAGCCTGTGACCCTTTTGCCTAAGGCTTCCAAGTAGATGGGAGTACAGGCCTGAGCCACTTGACCTAGCTTCTTGGTTTTTTTTTTTTTTCCTTTTCTTTTTCTTTCCTTCTTTCTGCCTTTCTTTTTTTCTTATTCTATTTTTTTTTTTTGCTGTGTGTGTATAGTATGTGGTGTGTGTGTGTGTGTGTGTGTGTGTGTGTGTGTTTGTGCATGTAGTATGTGGTGTATGCATATGTGTGTGCAGCTGGCATGCATGTAGAGGCCAGAGAAAGACCCAGAATGTCCTCCTCTATCATATATCTGCCATATTTTCCTGAGATAGAGTCTCTCGCTGAATCAAGAGCTCTCCATTTTATTTTTATTTATTTTTAAACTTTTTATTAATAGCGTCCATAACTATAGACCATAAACCATTATGATTTCCTTCCCACCCTCCCTCATATCTCTTTCCCCCTCTCAATTAGTCTGCTTTGTTTCGGTGTCATCATCTTTTCCTCCCATTTTGTGTAAGTATTATCAGGCATTGTGAAGTCATGAATATCAAGACCATTTTGTGTCTGGAAGTTATCGTTGTAAGCAGTCCTCCCCTTCCTTTGCCTCTTACAATCTTTCCACCACCTCTTCCACAATAGACCCTGAGCCTCCGGAAGTATGATAGATGTCCCAGTGCTGAACACTCCACTGTCACTTTTTCTCAGCACTATGGTGTCTTTTGAGTTATCCCAGTGGTCACCAGCATCTGAAAAAAAGAAGCTTCTTTAGCCAAAAGTGAGAGTAGCATTATTATATGAATATGCTCATTAAAAAATAGTGCTTATAAGGCAGTTTGGTGGTAATATACACTACAAGTGATACTCCTCTGAGGCTCATGACCTCCCCCCACAGGCTTGGTTAGGTGTTGCAGTCAGCTTTCTCGTTGTGCAGACAATAACCTGACCAAAAGCAGCTTTTCAAAGGAATGGGTTTATTTGGCTTATGTACTCAAGGGGAAGCTCCATCATGGCAGGGAAAATGATGGCATGAGCAGAGGGGTGGACATCACCTCCACCACAGCACTGCAAACAATGGCAGGAAGGTGTGCCAAACACTGGCAAGGGGAAGCTGGTTTATAACCCCATAAATACACCCCTAACAACACAGCTCTAGCAAGGTTCTAATTCCTGAACTGCCATCAGCTGGGGATCAAGCATTGTGGGACTTTGCTAAAAGAGCACAGAGGATATGGGGTTAAGGGAAGTTGAGGCAGGCTGAAGACCCGGGTGGTCTCTGCACTGCTATTCCAGTAGGAGCTTCCCATCCTCCACCCTTAATCCTAAACCTCCTGGCTCCCTAAGCAAGCCACAGTGAATCCTGTGTTCTCACCCTAGCAGGGCTGACAATAGGTGACAGCTCCAGGTGACAAATGTCTCTGCAACTATCACCATCGAATCCATGTCTAGAATCACGTACTTCCCGCCACTCAACTTTTGCAAATTAGGCATTCACAGGTTACCTACCCCCACCTATTCATTCATGAGGTACCCACTTAACCAATCCCCTTGCCCTCCCCCTACCCCTAATTCTCCTGGCTTCTCCTTTCTATAAATATAACCTCTCCACATACAATAAACTTACATCTGCCCGTCCCACCCACAGTGGCTGTGTCCTGAGATTTTTTCTTTTGTATTTCACCTGCTGGCATCCTGCCTGAGTGCCAGATCCATGGATAAGCAGAGAACTTCCCTGCTTCCTTCCCAGCTCAGTCACAGACTTAAAGCAGTGTCCACAGAGGGGAACAAATGACAAAGCATTCAGAACATTTGTTTGTGGGGGACACCTGGATCAAACCATAACACCAGTCTTCAGTACCAGACATGTATTCCCACCCAGGGAGTGGGCCTCCAGTCCAATTATAGAGTAATTGGTTTCCCCCACAATAGATGGGCCACTATTGCACCAGTTCACATTTGTCCTGGCTGGCCAGTCTTAAGGCTTGCTTTCTGTGTGTTGATTTTATATCCTGCTATGTTTCTAAAAGTGTTTATAAGCTCTAACACTTTGCTGATACTTTAGGGTCCCTTATGTAAAGAATCATATCATCTGCAAATAATGACAATTTGATCTCTTCCTTTCCGATTTTTACCCCTTTGATTTGTATCTCTTGCCTTATTGCTACAGCTAAGACTACCAGTAGTATATTAAATAAAAGTGGGGACAGCAGACACCCTTGTCTTGTTCCTGATTTTAGTGGAAATGCTTCAAGTTTTCCCCTATTTAGTATGATGTTGGCTATAGGTTTGTCATAACATGGCCTTTATTATGTTGAGATATATTCCTTCTATTCCCACTTTCTTTAAGACTTTTACGATGTGATGAAGGGATGTTAGATTTTTTCAAGCACCCTTTCTGCATCTATTGAAATGATCCTGTGATTTTTGTCCTTCAGTCTATTTATGTAGTTTATTATATTTATCGATTTGTGTATGTTGAACCGTTCCTGCATCTCAGGGATAAATCCTACCTGGTCTGGATGAATGATCTTTTTGATGAAAACTTGTATTCTCTTTGCCAGTATTTTGTTGAGAATTTTTGCATCTATGTTCATGAGCAAGATTGGTCTGTAATTTTCTTTTTTTGTCTGTCTTTGTCTGGTTTTGGTATCAGGGTTACACTGGCTTCATAAAAGGAGTTTGGCAGTATTCCTTTCTCTATTCCGAGGAAATGTTGGAGAAGCATTGGTATTAGTTCTTCGCTGACTGTCTGGTTGAATTAAGCAGTAAATCTATCTGGGCCTGGACTTTTTTTTAGTAGGGAGGTTTTTTATTACTGTTTGGATCTCCACGCTAATATAACAAGTCTTTTTAAATGGTTTATCTCATCTTGATTTAATTTTGGTGGTTGTTGCAGTCAGCATTCTACTTGCTACACAGAAAGAACCCAAGCAAAAGCAGTTTGTGGAGAAATGGGTTTATTAGGCTTATGGACTCAAGGGGAGACTCCATCCTGACAGGGAAAATGATGGCATGAGCAGAGGGGTGGACATCACCTCTACCACAGCACTGCAAACAATAGCAGGAAGGTGTGCCAAACACTGGCAAGGGGAAGCTGGCTTATAACCCTCATAAGACCACCCCCAACAACACAGCTCCATTGAGTTTGTAAAACCCAAACTGCCATCAGCTGAGGATCAATCAATCAGAACACATTCATTTGTTTGTGGGGGACACCTGGATCAAACCATGACAGTGGTCATATACATAAAGGAAATCATCCATTTCTTTCAGATTGTCAAACTTGGAGTGTATGTTCTTAAAGTATGTCTTTATGATTTTCTGAATTTCATTGGTATCTGTTGTAATGGTGCCTTTTCATCTCTAATTTTAATATTTGTCTCTTCTCTCTTTCTTTTGGTCAGATTTGCTAAGGTTTTCTCAATCTTGTTTATCCTTTCAAAGAACCAACTCTGCTTCATTGATTTTTTTGTTGTTTTTGTTTTTGTTTTTTTGGTTTCTATTTCATTAATTTCCATCCCACTTTTAACTATTTCTTCTTGTCTGCTGATTTTTGGTTTGTCTTGTTCTTCACCTTAAGGTGAAGCATTAAGTTACTTACTTGTGACCTTTCTTGTTTCTTAATATAGGTACTTAAAGCTATAAATTTCCCTCTAAGGACTGCCTTCATTGTGTCCCAAAGAGTTTTTTAAAAATATTTTATTTATTTGAGAGAGAGATAAATAGAGAGAGACAGAGGCAGAGACAGATGGAGAAAGAGAATGGGTGTGCTAGGGCCTCCACAGTCTGCAAATGAATTCCAAACAAAAGCACCTTGTGTATCTGGCTCTATGTGGGTACTGGGGAATCAAACTTGGGTCTTTCTATTTTGCAGGCAACCATCAAGCTATCTTTCCAGCCTGCAAAGGTTTGATATGGTGTGTTTTCATATCAACTTGAGTCTTTCAATTTTTAGATTTCCTACTTGTTTTCTTTGACCCGTTCATCTTTCAGTAGTGTACTGTATAATTTCCATGAGTTTGTGTATGTTCTACAGTTATTCTTGCTGTTGATTTGTAGTTTAATTCCATTGTGATCAGATAGAGTACAGGGAATTATTTCAATTTTCTTGAAATTGTTAAGATTTGCTTTATGTCCTACCATATGGTCTATTTTAGAGAATATTCCATGTGCTGCTGAAAAGAATGTTGTCGTAGTCAGCCACACGCTGCTGGGATGAATCACCAAACCAGGCACAATTTGGGGAGGAAAGTATTTATTGAAGTAACAGACCCAGGGGAAGTTAAAGAAAAAGGCTGGCCCCCTTTCACAGATCCAAGCAGAGTCAGAGACAGAAGCCCACCACCATCACCTCAAGCAAGCACACTCGACCCTAGAAAAACAAGGAAACTCCACGCTTGAGCTCAGACTGCTTTTTGCATATGTATAGCTAGAATTCCAGAGCCACCCCAGAAACACCTTAGGGCTGAACCTAGGATCTGGTCAAGGTGACACACCTCCTCCAGCCAGAAGTGGCTGGAGACAATTTACAATTACAATAAATTCTATTGGGGGACATTATTCAAACTACCACAAATGTGTATTCTGTGGTATTTGGATTAAAAATTCTGTAGATGTTGGTAGGTACATTTGTTTTATAGTGTCATTTAATCCAGATTTTTCTCTATTTTTTTTGCTGGGATGACCTGCCAATAGGTGAGAATAGGGTGTTGAAGTCTCCCACTACAATTGTGCTTGGTGTTATCTGTGACCTCAATTCTAGTAGTGATTGTTTAATGAAATTGGGAGCATCTGTGTCTGGTGCATATATATTTAGAGTGATAATGTTTTCCTGTTGAATTGTTCCATTAATCAATATGTAGTGACCTTCCTTATCTTTGTTAACTACTGTTGGTTTGAAGTCTATCCTGTCTGATATTAGGATAGCAACACCTGCTTGTTTCCTATGCCCATTTGCTTGAAATACTGCTTTACATCCTTTCACCCTAAAGAGGGTCTATCTTTTATGGAGAGGTGCATTTCTTGGAAGCAACAAATGGATCCTGCCTTTTTAATCCAGTCTATAAGTCTGTGTCTTTTTGTTGTAGCATTGAGGCTGTGGGTATTGAGTTATTGAAAGGTGTGTATTTATTCTTGCCATTTCTTGTTTTTTTTCCTGTTTTTCCTTTACTCTTTTGTATTACCTATTATTTGAATATGGTTTATTTCCTCTGTTTTCTCATGTATGGGTTTTTTGTCCCTTTAAGTATTTTTGTAGAGCTGGCTTTGTAGACATATATTCCTTTAGCCTGTCTTTGTTGTGGAAAGTCCTTATTTCTTCTTTAATTGTGATGCAGAACTTTGCCAGATATAATAATCTTGGCTGACAGTTATTTTCTTTCAGAACTTGGAATGCATTACCCCAAGACAGTAATCTGCAGTTATTCTAATGGGCTTGCTTTTATAAGTTACCTGTTGCTTCTCTGTTAATGTCTTCAAAATATCTTCTTTGATCTGTGTGTTCAGTAGTTTAATTATAATATGTCTTGTAGAGGTTGTTTCCTGGTTTTGTCTGGTGTTCTAAATGCTTCCTGTATCTGTATTAGTACTTATTTCCCTATGTGGGGGAAATTCTCTTGTATAATTTTGTTGAAAATATCTACCATGCCCTGAGAGTGAAATTCTTCTCCATCCACTATACCCTGAATTCATGTTTGATCTCTTCATAGTATTGGGAATATCTTGAAATTCCCATTCATACTTTCCTATTAGTTTGTCCTATTTGTTGGACTGTTCCAGTTCTGCCATTTTGTCTTCCAGTTTAGGTATTCTGACCTCTCCTTGGTCCATTCTATTGGTGAGACTTTCTTCAGAGTTTTATATTTGACTTACTCTGTTACATTTCTATAATTTATGATTGGTGGTAATTCTTTATGGCTTCTATTTTCTTATTTATATCTTGTATTAACCTCCTCATTTCCTCAAATTGGTTTCCTATTTTCTCCTTCTGGAATTTGATTTCCTCTTTGATTTCTTTGAGCATCGTTGTAATCATTCTTTTGAATTCTTTGTCAGACATGTCATCTAAGTCAGCCTCACTGAAGGTCATTTCTGATGGACTTATAGTTTTTGGTGAAATTATATTATCAAGATTTTTGGTATTTCTTGTATTACAATGTAGAGATTTTTGCATCTTGAGTTATTCAATGCTTGGGTTTCCTATTTATCTGCTGTATTCTTAGATGTGTGGATCAGAAGTTATATATCCTCAGGTGGTAGCCTAATGTGCCATATGTGGCTCTTCTCTTATTCCCAGAGTGACCACAGAGGTCACCCAATGAGCTGTAGTTGCCTGCTATGTGAATATTCTAGTAGGCTGAGTGGGGAAAAATACAATTCTGATATGCAAATGGGTAATATACACACATAAACACAACCTCCACAGGGTATTTATGTAAGGGCAGGGATTAAACAGATAATCTTAACAAAGCCAAGCTATCTAAGGGTGTGTGAGTTAACTCACACCCTTTATCCTGTATCCTGGGAGGTTGAGATTTCTGGTTTATGCTGGGGTCTGGATTAACCTGGGACTGAGTGAGAGACTTGGCTCCCACAGATGACAGAAGGTAGAGACAAACCAAATACAATGAACCAATAAATATCAAATATGACAAATTCCCTTTTAAAACCCCACCTATTACAAATGGTAATGCCTACCAGAGGTGCATCAATCATCTCTAAATGACCCTGTCATCTCTAGAGATGGTATCTGGTCTCACCCCAGCTGAATATGAGGCTATGGGCTGGCTGGGTCTGTGAATCTGCTGTTTAGATCAACTGTGCTGGGTGCTGTGTAGATCCAAGTTTCTGGCTCCACTGGCTCCCGCTGCAGGTCCAAGGCCAATATGAGTGGAGAATTTTCTCTCCATGGCTCTGCTCCCACTGGCTCAGGCAGGATCTAGGCAAGTGTGGCAACTCTCATCTGAATTCAGGCACTGCTGGAGCCACCAGTGATGACTGACTGCCAGGTGGTGATTGCCAGAAGTCTCGGGTCTGTCCTGTTTCTCTGCTGAGGATAAAAATCTCCCCCGCACCTTTGGTTTTTGTTGAAGAGTCACTCCCCATTTTTCATTTCAACTGACTGGCCAGGAAGCCCCAACAATTCTGTCTCCACCTCCCTCAGCACTAAGGTTACAGGCATGTGTGAAGATGGTAGCCTTTTTTATGTAGATGCTGGGGATTGAACTCAGGTCATCACACTTGTACAACAAAGCTCTCCTACACACTTTTCTACTCCCCAACCCCCTTCTTGGTTGTTTTCTTTCTATCTTGATGATTTTCCTATTAATGAAGTAATAAACTCAACAACAATATGAATCCAATCTATTAAGAACAGTTTAGTATTTTTTTTACTTAGTTTATCTTTGATCACATCATTAAACTTGATTATGTCTCAAACAGTTTGAATTTTTCTTTAGTTGCTCTTATTTATTGGGGATTTTTGTACTTTAGAAGTCATTACTCATCTCAGACTCCATGTATAAACCTTATACATATTCAAGGAATACATGACATTTTGATGTACCTAAACATGGTGAAATGATTTTCATAACCAACCAATTTATATATTCATAACTTCACATAGCTACCTTTTTCCTTCTCTGTGTATATGAATACTTATCTTAGCAAATTATAATTAATCTATATAATGTTATTAACTATCATCACTATAATGTTGTACATTAATGGTCTCCAAAATTTATTCATTTTCTAATGGCATGTTTGAATTCATGTGACCAACATCTGTCTCCCCATTTCCCTCACCCCCAAACCCTGGCATCCACTCTTCCATTCTGTTTCTATGACTTCAACTTATACAAGTGAGTTATGCAATATTTGTTATTCATTTATTTGCTTGGTTGCAAGCAGAGAGAGCTAGAAGAGAGACAGAGAAAATGGGCATGCCAGGGGCCTCTAGCCACTGCAAAGAGACTGCAGATACATGCAGCACCTTGTGCATCTGGCTTATACATGAGTAACGGAGAATCAAACCCAGGTTGTTAGGCTTTGCTGGCAAGCACTTTAACTGCTGAGCCATCTCTCCAGCCCTGCAATATTTGTCTTCTATCTGACTTAGTTCACTTACTATAAGATCCTCCAGATTCATCTGTCTTATCACAAATAGCAGCATTCTCTTATTGATTAATGCTAAATATCCCATTGTATGTGTACATAATTAAATACCATTATTTCTTTATTCATCCATTGACAAACATTTGGGTCTTTGCATATTTGGCTATTGAAAGTAATCCTATCTCTCCCTGAGATCCTGATTTCAAGTCTTTTGGATAGGTGACAGACAACAGTGCATCATTCACATGTAAATCTATCCTTAGTTTTTTTCAGGAAAAAAAATCATTTTTTTATAGTAGCTACACTCTATTACATTCTCACTGCTACAAAGAGTTACAATTTCTCCACAACTTCACCAATATATCCCTAATTTTAAAAATCTTTTTTTTTCCAGAGAGAAGGAAGTGGGGAGGGTGGGGCAGAGGAGGGAGAATGGACACACCAGGGCCTCTTGCCACTGCAAACAAACTCCACTTTGTGTATTTGGCTTTATGTGAGTACTAGAGAATTGAATTCAGACCTATGGGCTTTAGGAAAAAGGTGCCTTTAACTACCAAACCACTTCCCCACCCTCTCTAACTTTTTTAACCATAGCCATCCTAGCAGATTACAACGACATATCACTGTGGTTTAAATTTGCATTTTCTTAAAGATTAGTCATGTGGAATGCCTTTTCATGTATTGTTGACTATTGGTATGCCTTCCAGGTGGCGGGGGCGGGGAACAAATTCTCCTCAGGTCGTTTTCCCATTTTTAAATCTGATTAGATGTCTTTGCTACTGAGTTCTAAGAATTCCTTATTTGTTTTGACTGTTAATTTTTTAATTGGTATATGGTTTGCCAATATTTTCTTTCAATCTATACATTGTCTTTTTTATTTTGTTCATTGCTTCTTTTGTTGTGCAGGAACCATTTATGTATGTGAAGTCCACCTGTTTATTTATTATTTTTTAGAGGTAGGGTCTCATTCTAGCCCAGGCTGTCCTGGCAGTCACTCTGTAGTCCCAGGCTGGCCTTGAACTCACAGTGATTCTCTGCCTCCCAAGTGTTGGGATTAAAGATGTGTGCCACTGTGCCTAACTGCCTGCTTATTTTTGTGTTAGCTGCTTGTACTTTTGGTCTGGATTTAGTTTTGGTAACTGGTATGTCTATGAATTCATCCATTTCTTCCAGATTATCAAATTTTGTGGAGTAGAGGTTTTGAACTATGTCCTGATGGTTCTTTCAATTTCACTGGTGTCTGTTGTGACCACTCCCTTTTCATTTCTAATTTTGTTAGATACTTCTCTCTCTTTTTTTTTTCATTTGATCAAATTAGACAGGGGTTTATCAATCTTGTTTATTTTTTCAAAGAACCAGATCTATGTTTTGTTAATTTTCTCAATTATCTTCTTAGTTTCAATTCATTAATTTCTGCTCTGATCTTAATTATTTCTTCCTGTCTGGAATTCTTAGGGTTGGATTGTTCTTGTTTTTCCAATGTCTTTTGGTAGATGATTAGGTTATTAATTTGATATTGCTCAGTCTTTGTTACAAAAGCATTTAGTGCTATAAAACTTTTCCTTAAGACAGTGTTCATTGTGTCCCATAACTTTTGGTATGTTGTGTTTTCATTATCATTCAGTTCATGAAATTTTGCAATTTCCTTTCTGATTTCTTCCAGGACCATTGTTTAATTAAACATTAAACAACTAGTCATTGTTTAATGGTGTATTGTTTAGTCTTTAGGCGCTTATGTAATTTCTGTTTTCTCTTGATGTTACTTTCTACATTTAAGACATTGTGGTCCCATATGATGCAGAAAGATATGTCAATATTCTTGAATTTATGGAGGTATGCTTTATGCCCTAATATAAAAATATGGAATGCTTCATGAATTTGCATGTCATCCTTGTGTGGGGGACATGCTAATCTTCTCTGCCAAAGTAAGCAGTATACCTTTGGTTATCATAGTTACATCAATCCCCACATGGGCACATACACAAGCATACTCACCCGACCCCTCTCTCTCTCTCTCTCTCTCTCTCTCTCTCTCTCTCTCTCTCTCTCTCTCTCTCACACACACACACACACACACACACACAGTATTATAATTTCTTACTCTGAATAGTCATTTTATCCATGCTTTAGGGTATTTTTTGTGCTTAGTAACATAAATATAATTAATTTTTCTATGCACTGTTGTAGTTAAGATTTCATAAATGTAATGCCTTCAGTTTTATAGTTTAAATATTATAAAATTTTTATTTTAATTTCAACTTTATTTAAAAGCTGTTCATGAGGCATTTTATTTTAATTTCTAATGCTAGCACTTTCATATTTTACCTTTAATCATGCTGATAATATCATGGATCAATGTGTTTAATATTTCATGAGATTGTGGTAAGATATATTCTATTTTAAAATCTTGAGTTGGATATAATGAACATAGAGTCATGTGTCATAGGTTTTATTATCTAATAATGAAAAATTGCATTGAGTTATTTCATTCCCTACTACACTGAATCTTAACAAGGGGAAAATAACTCCCATCCTCCTCCAGGGGATATTTGGCAATATGTGAGGATAATTTTGCTTGTTACATTAAAATAGAGAATTTTTTTGCAAGAATTTTTTGTTCATTTTGTTTCTTGAGGTAGGGTTTTTGCTCTAGCCCAGGTTCACCTGGAATTCACTATATAGTCTCAGAGTGGACTCCAACTCATGGCAATCTACCTACTTCTGCTTCACTCCTGAGTGCTGGGATTAAAGGCATGCACCACCAAACCTGGCTGCAGGAAATATTTTTTACTAGCACAGGGAAAGATCAAAATATAAATTTAGGACTGGAGAGATAGCTCAGCAGTTAAAGGCACTTGCTTGAAAAGCCTGATGGCCTGGGTTCAGTTCCCCAGTCCCCATGTGTTGTAGTCAGCTTTCACATTACTGGGATGAACTTCGCAACATACACAATTTATGGGAAGAACAGGATTTATTTCAGTTTACAGATCCAAGGGGAAGTTTCATCAGTAGCAGGAGAAACTGGCTCCCATTTATAAATCCAAGCAGAGATACCACCAAACAGCCAAAACCATAAGAAAGCAAGCACAAAATTGATAGCCAAATAGCAGGGGCCCAGGCAGAGCTCAGACTGTTCTGCATACCTTTTGGCTAGAAAGCAGATCCTTCCCCAGTGACTAATCTTCCAGCCAGGTGGCTGGAAATCCAAGTTACAAGATTTAATAAAGCATCTGGTTCTATTGGGGGACATACACACAAACTACCATATTTCATCCCTCCATAGGCTCACAAACATCTCACATTGCAAATTATATTCAGTCTAACTTCAAAGGTTTCCACAGTTTTTACCAATTTAAGATTGTTTCAAAGTCTCATCTGAAATTAAGACTGTCTCTTAACTGTGAGTCCCATAAAATAAAATGTATTATATACTTACAACATATAATGGTACAAAGTAAACATTTTTATGGTTATAAGGCATAACAAGGAGAGACTGGACCAATGAAAACTCAGAAACCATTAGGCAAACACCGAACATCTGCAGTTCAACTCTGGCATCATAACCAGTGATGACAGTCTCTGGATTTTCTGATTCTATTCCTCCAGCTGTGCTGAGAAGCCAGGAAAACTTTCATGCCAAGCCAATAGCTCTCCATGGGAGCCCTTGCACAGTCCTGATATATCCAAAACATCTTTGGTCTCCATTGCAAACCACAGCCCATCTTCCAAAGGCCTCACTGGCCCCTTTATTAGGGACATTGCCCTGCCTCATATGCTGTGTCTCAGGAGCAGCTACTGGAGCCATGTTCACTTCATGACCCACTCCATGCATTTTCATTCTTCCAAAATCAATTAAAAGTATGCACGACACAGCCATGTAAGGCCAGGTGCAGAAAGTGGTGCATGTTTCTGGAGTTCATGTACAATGACAGGATCCTCTGGTACACCCATACTGACTCTGTCTGTCTATGTCTCTATCAAGGAAATAGACTTTTTGTAATATTTTATTTATTTACATACAGAGAGAGATAGGGAGAAGAGAAACAGACAAAGATAACGAGTGCACCAGGGCCTTAGTCACTGCAAATGAAATTCAGATGCATGTGCCACTTTGTGCATCTGGCTTTACATGGCTACTGGGGAATCAAACCTGGGTGATTCGGTTTTGCAGGCAAGTACCTTTACCACTGAGCAATCTCTCCAGCCCATCAAACAAATATTTTTAAAATTGCAAATTAGGAGTATGTTTCTATTAATTACATATGTAGGTAAATAATATATACACATACATCTACCACTCAATTATATGCCCAGCTCTTTTTCTATTTATTTTCAGACCAGTTCTTGCTAAGCTTCCCAGACTGGTTTTGAACTCACTTTGCTGCCTAGGCAAGCCTTGAACTTGCCTCAGCCTCAAGTGCTTCGAGTACAGGTATGTATTACCATACCCAGATGCCATTAAATTATTTTAAACAAGTTAACTGTGCATAAATTAGTAGCAATGAGCAATATCAACCATAAACAAGCATCCCTTTGCATGATAGCATAAGACCACACTCACACAAAAAAAAACCTAAAACCATACAAAGTAACTATAATAATCAGTAGGTAAAAACTATAATCACTTTTGTCAAAACACTGACTAATCTATTACTTTTGACAATAACTGTTCACAGAAATATAAAAAAGCACAATGAATAGCATGCTGTGATCAAAATTCATAGAAATATTGAAAATTATTTTGTTTCTTTGTAAAGGGCTAAGAGTCATCTGAAACCTTCTTGTCTCTATTGCAAGTAACTTCCAATGCAGAACCAATGCCCTGGAGAAATGTCATATTCTTTCTAAGTCTAGATCAGGTACCAACATTTTATCCCTTGTGCTTTCAATGCCATGAAATGTTCATGAGAGCCCCTCAGTGTGAAGTGCTTTGCTCTTGCCACTTCCTCTGGGGACGCCATCCTGTTCTCACAGGTACTTTTCCTCATTTATGAGAGTCAATTCACCTTCACAACATGTTAGAGCTTCAACCTGAAATGTATCCTGTATTGTATTGGAGACTGGTGGTCAGATGATGGGCTTTTGGGAAGTGATCATATCCTGAGGTCCCTGATGTTCCTAACCAATATTTACTCCCTCGATAGATACATAATATGATAGCAGTTTTGGGAGGTGGGGTCCTAAAGGAACCAAGTCAGTGGAGGCATGCCCTGGAGAGCTGTATCTGGTTCCTTTCTCTTATCTCACTCTCTGCTTCCTGGCCACCATGAGGTGAGCAACTTGACTTCATCGTGGTATTTGTCTAACAATTAAGCAGGAATAATGGTACACTCTGACCATGGGCAGAAACTATGAGCCAAAATCAAACCTTTTTCTTTTAAATTGCGCCTCTCAGGTATTTATCACAGTAGCAAAAGGTCTGGCGAACACAATATCATAAACTGATAGTGCATCTAATATCTACCTACCTTCCAAACATCAATAATTTAACAATATATCACCCTGTAGTGTCTTGGTTGTTTCCCTTGGTGATTTCATGGCTATTGGATCTGCAGCTCACTACTGTTGTAAGCATGGCAAGAGAATATTATTCCTAGCCCAGGAAAAGATCTGCATGTAAAGGTGGCATGTGGTCTTGACTGAATGCATAGTGCTCTCATATCATCATAGATGAAAAAGTCCTAAATCAAACCATTATCACCTGGGAACCAATTATATTTGGCTGAGGCTCTAGCATTATCAAATCTAGTGATTTTGACTTGTTAGCAACAGATCCCATTTTGCAAAGAAAAAAAATGAAAAGAATTGCATTTGGACAGCCAAGTATCAGAAAAATATAAGCTATTTTAAATGGACATGAATTTTATAAATTAAAATTTATAATATTTACTTTTAGCAAGTCAATTGCTTAGGAGAATGAAGCTGCTTTGATAAACACCAAAATTAAACAGAAGGTACATCCGGCATGCTGGCACTCTCTGACTAGCCACTCAGGAAGCAGAAGTGGGAAAATCACTTGACCTACTATCTTGAGAAAGTTTGGACAATATAGTAAGACCCCCTATATTAATAATAATAAAAATGAGGAGAAAGAAGAAGAGGAACAGGAGGAGGAAGAGGGGCGAGGAAGAGGGGGGAAGAAAGGAGGCAGAATGTTCTAGAAATCTCTAGAAACAAATTTATTTTCTTTTCTTTAATTGAATACTATTAAAAATCCTGACACAATCCAGAGGCATGGCCAGGAGAACCCGGCTGAATACTAGTCTATCCATGGTCCCCTGTCACAAGGACTGATCCAGACGACCCATGGAGGAGGTTATCCAGTGGAGGGGGAAGGGGAGGGCAGTGGGGAATTGGCGATAACAACTCATTGTTTGCCCACTAAATGTTGTAACTCATTATGGACAATAAATTTTAAAAAAATCCTGACACAATACAGAAATAATTGTGAAGGGCAACAGTCATTTTTTTTTCTGCTTCTACAATCCTGAGCTCTTTATTTCAATGTTGAATCACTAGTGTCGACGTCCTTATCATAAGTGTAAGAAGCAAATATAAGGTCCCAAGCACTTACTATAAGGACTCAAGCTATTATATAATATTATCATCATGTGGCACACTGTATATTTAGATTCTACTGTGTAATGACCACTCCCCAACAACTGAACCTTCCCAAGGTGCTCAAGACCAGTGCCCAATACCTGCCTTCCATTGTAGAGCAGCATAGAGGGTATAGACTTACAACAGATTTATTTCCACTTAGTAATTTAAAAGATTGTGTCATGTATAGTTTTCTATATATATTTAAAGATATCCATAAATCTATGTATTATTTGTATATAAATAAAATTTAGACACAATTCAAGTAAGCACCTTTAACCACTGAGTCACCTCCCCAACCCCTTTAGACACAAAATCAATACTAAAATACAGTCATATATATTGCTGTGGCTTGGCATATAGCATTGTTAGAACATTAGAAAGGTTAGGAGCACATCTCAGAGGTAGAAGCACTTGTCAGCATGTGTGAGGCTGTGGATTTGATCCTTAGACCTAAAAATCAAAAAAAAAAAATTCTAAAGATATGGGTAGCTGTGAATTCATATGGTCTAATGCTCTGCAGTTATTGAAACTGACATCGCTAGTTTGTTGCTATTGAGATATCTATCACATGACATAATCAGATCTGAATAGCAAGTTTGTCCTGAAGACATAGATTCTTTAAAAAAAAAAAATCCTATTGATATTTTGATGTTTTTAGTACTGGGGATTGAACTCAGAACCTCCCAGATGCCAGACACATAACTCTGCTAATAAACCATAGCAGAAAACATCTTAGAAGAAGCAGTGTTTCCATGAGCGGATTAGATCAGAAAGAAAGGGGAGGGGGAAGCGATGGAGAGAATGAGGAAGGAAGAGAGGACAGAGACAGAGAAGGAAAAATGAAGAGAGAGGAAGCTTGGGTTCTCTTTCCCCAGCTGAACCCCTACTTTGAATTATGAGGCTCTCCAGCCCTCTCCACCCCCACCCAGCCTCCTAGAGCCAGGCAGGACAAGACAAAGGCGGCCTCAGGTCCAGGGTAGCCATGACCACAGTCCTCGCTCCAATCAAGGACACTCCATCCACACTTGCTTTTCCATGCTGGAAACACCAGGTGGCAGATGGTGGCTGCATCGGAGCCCTGGTAACTATGACAACCAGCTACCATTCCAGCTCAGCATCTTTTCTCCAAAGCCCAGCTTTGTGCCCCCTGGGGGTTTCGGCTTTGAGGTGGTCGTCCTAAGTGCGCCCCATTCTTCTCTAGCCAGACAGGTCCTGCTTCTAGGAGAGAAAGTCAGGGGCCAGACCTAGAGAAATACCCGAGGTCAGAGCATTCCCTTGATTGCCTGGTCATCTTTCATTGTGTCTGCATGAAGCTGCCTGCGCCTGAGACTAGGGCCACACCTTCCAAGGCCAGCTTTCTCTAGGAAGGCTGGACATCCTGCCAGGAAAATCCATGGTGGAGCAGGTGACTCCTCTCTGGAGCAAAGTTAGGAATAAATGTGAGTGTCTAGCCCAATGCCTGCACCTGCTGTAGGTACAATGGCCCTGAAAGCAGCCTGCAGAGAAGGGGGAGGTGAGGGTCTGCTGGGAAAATTACTCATCTATAGACCTAAGATGTCAGTTCATCATCCTCCCAAATAAATACGATTAACAGAAGTAGCACATCCTGGCAACATTTGTTTTGTGTCTGCCATGCTAATAATAAAGCAAATATTTATAAATTGAAAACTATCCCTTTCCTTTTCTATCCATCAAAAGCTATGAGATTTTCAAAGTTAATTGGCAGTCTTTGCCTCCAGTGATTGGCAGTATATCAGAAGCCCAGATGCCAAAATCATCCTCTTCGCTTTTGGGAAGAAAGCTGAAATGAAAAAGGTTATCCCCACTTCTCCCTTAAATTCCAAAAAAAAAAAAAAAAAGGCTTTGAACTTAAGCTGGGACCAACCTTTAAACATGTTCACTTAATCAGTATCCTTTCTGGCTTTATGTTAGAAAGGCCATATTGTAAATGAGCACTATTTTCATAAAAGACTCTTCTTACAGAGTGAAAATTCTATTAGAAAAAAACACATTATTTTGTGCCACTTGAAAAACTTAAGAATTCACCTTGTAGATATGATACAATAATCATAACGATCATTAAAAGATATACAAATATTAACAGCTATAAAAATTTAAATGGATATTTTTCTTCTTCCATTTTTATGACCTTCCAAGTTTTCAATCCAAATTTATTACAGTCATAAATGTAAAAATATTAAAATGTTGTAGGATGTATCTTAATTTTGTAAAAATGGTTTTATTGTTTTTCATGTGTTATGTTACAGATGTGAAGCCTTGAGCATTTTATTTGAAATTATGAGCTTCCCAAGTGAAACAATTTTAATTATGATATATATTATACTTGATCTAATTGATAGAAACAAATCCTCTCAAAATATATAAATAATAAAATACTATTCAAACAGTTTTAATCTTGTATCCTTGAATCAAAATAATATTGAAGGTTATGAAAACATCACATTTAATTTTATGTGGAACTTAATTTTCCATTATTTCAGGAAAATATCTATTGACAGAAGGATTGTCATTGGCAAAGATGATTATAACTTGAGAAAATTATTCATGACATTTTCACACATTTACTAGTTTTGTACCACCACCTAACCCCTCTAACATACGCATACACACTTCCATCTTCTACTTATAGGAGGAGGAAGAGGAAGAACAGGAAGAAGAAGAGGAGGAGGAGGAGGAAGAAGAGGCTGGAGATATGGCTCAACTATTAAAGGCACTTGCTTGCAAAGCCTGATGGCCTGGGTTCAGTTCCCTAGTGCTCACAAAAGCTAGATACACAGTATGGCACATCATCTGGAGTTTGTTTGCAACAGCAAGATGCCCTGGCATGCCCATTCTCACTCTCTGTCTCTCTCTCTGCTAGCATATAAATATTATCTGCTTCTTCTATGGTTTAAAACTATCTTATTTATTTATGAGAAAGTATGAGCATTCCAGGGCCTCTTGGTGCTGCAAACATACTCCAGATGCATACACCAATTTTGTGCATCTGGCTTTACCTGTGCTCTTGGGAATTAAACCTGAGCTGGCAGGCTTTGCAAGTCAGTGCCTTTAACTGTTGAGCCATCTTCCTAGCCCATTCATGGTTTTTATAGTGTTTCTTTTTTTTCTTAAATTTATCTGGGATATATTATTGTACATGCCAAAAACTAGAATTAATTTTGCAGGAAACCCAAAGCTATTTTTATCATCACTATAATTACTTTGTTAGATCCTCTCTAGAATTAATCCTTCTTTCATAATTCTGCCAGATCCTATGACTCAGATACACACATTTAAATTCTAGCTGGTGTAATGAAGTACAATCTGGGGAGAAAAAGTGTTTAAAAGCAAATGCATATTTAAAAATGGAAACAGAACCCTGGCATGGTAGTTCATTGAGGCAGGAGGATTGCCACAAGTTCAAGGCTGGCTTGTGCAAGATAATAGCAAGAAGATGCTGTCTCAAAAATTAAAATAAAATGTAAAAAAAAAACAAATAAGCAAACCCATCAATATGTTTCCTTGCTAATATTTTGGACTAATGACCATGAACTATAAGTCATATCAGGAAAAAAGATGGAAGAGAGATACAAAAAATGACAGCCAGGAAACTTCAAATAAAATTTTCACACACAACACACACACACACACACACACACACACACACCTGTGCACTGATTAATTGCTTTTTGACAAATATCCATTGCTACACATAGCTAAAAGCAGGTGACAACTGCAAAAACATCACTTCCAAATGGTATGTTAAAATTAAAGCAAGGAAAAGTTCTCCTTTTACATATTTGACATATCAACAATAAGGCCCCTAAAATCTGCTTTGTGACTTGATGAAGTCTTAACTCTGGTTAATTGCATATTATAGGTATTAGTGATAGGGGAATAGTCTTGCTGCTTTGTAACAAGATTTATTTAGCCCTTGAAGGAATTAAGGGTATCCCATCCCAAAATATACTGAATTGTTATACTGATTATTTTAAGCTGAAAACAGTTTATAAGGTGTTAATTCAGAAAAAGCTATCTGAAAAAAGATTCTTTTGGGAAGTCCTTTCCCTATATTGGGTGTTAGGAACTTTACAAACTAGAATTGGAGCTGCTATGGACCAAGACAAGTAAACTCACTAAAGCAACTTTCATATTGCATTAGCTTTGCATCCCTCAACAGCAGTGCACCACACCACACTTTAGTGAGCAAGGGGCCATATTATATAGTATGGTTAGCCCATAAGATTACATTGGAGCTGAAAAGTTCCTATCACCTACAATGCACCTGTATTTTAAGTAATAACTCAGAATAAGGCCCGTACTGCTCACCACTGAAAAGTCAATATTTAAATGCTGAAAGTTGGTGAGAAGAAATCAGGTTTATTTAAGGTCCAGCCATTAAGTGGGAAAAGAAGAGGAATTCCCATAGAATTTATTATCTTTAATCCAGATCTCTTTATACTGGTTGGAGAGGTGACTCAGCATTTAAGGCACTTGCCTGCAAAACCTAATGATCCGGGTTTGATTCCTCAGTGCCCACATAAAGCCAGATGCACAAGGTGGTGGGTGAATCTGAAGCTTGTTTGCAGTGGCTGGAGGCCCATTCTCTCCCCAAATATGCATAAAATGCAGAGTTTTTTTTATTATTAACCAGCTTTGTTACAATTAAGTTTATAGACTGTCAAAGAGTCTACATAACATCTGAGGGGGTCTGGGGAGAACTACCCCTGCCCTACTCTCCATCAAGTAAAAACTTCCCATCACAGGTCTACATAGAGTTTAGCCTAAGTGTGTCAGCACTCAGATTGGCAAAGCTGAATATACATCAAACTTTTTTTAGCCAATCCACATAAACTGACCTCATTTTAACTATGGAAATAAATCATTTCTGGCATCCATTATACTAATTATCAAGGCCTATAGGATTGATATTGATGTGGGTTTGGAGTCCTAGTGTGACAGTTAACTCCTTCAAGCAAGTTCCATAGACCTCTTCCCCTTGAGTGGGGGTTGTTTCTAGCTAGAGTTCAAACCTAGGTGCTAAAACTGATTGGTCAGGCATGGACCAAATATCTCTGCTCACCTCGGGCAGGGAATACTCACTAAACAGATAATTCTGTCTCTTCTTCCCTAACATGGCCTAACAGAAGGATGCTAGGTAAGGTCACTGAGCCCCCACGCCACAGCTTAATGGCTGTGGTGATGGGCTGGATTTCTTTCCCACATGAACCTTTCCTTCTCTTGATCTTTTCTTTCCTGCTTGTTTGGCTAAACAGCATAGATTTTGTCAAAACCCCTTCCACATGTTCTCGCCACACTGGTGGCTGGAGAACTCTGTAACTTCCAATTTTCTTTAAAATAAAGTCTCCTGCTATACCTTATCTTCTGGTGGTCTATAGTTTTAGTTCTTTAACTTTATAGACAAGAATTCGGGTACTCCTTAAATTCTGAGGTGCATTGGAATTTTGCTGGGTATTATCTAAATTCTAATCCCCAGGCTACCCTGCTACACTAGGAGAGATTAGATCTTCATAAAAATGCAGGAGACCTCCAGGTTTGTGAACTCTAATTTAGGGTCCTTGTCCAAATCATCAAAGAATTGAAAAGCATGAACACAGAGAAAAAGAGAAAGTTATGATTTTATTAAGGATAGTGTGAAAACAGGAAGAAAGAAAAAAATCAGGAAGAGGAAAAGAGGAAGAACAAATATGAAAATACCAGGGAGGAACATATTTCAGAGAGAAAGGGGAGGGGAAGGGAAGAGGAAGAGAAGGAGGGGAAGGGAATGTGAAAAGAAGGAAGGAAAGGAAGAAGAGTGAAAGGGAGGGGAAGGGAGGGGAAGAGAAGGGAAAGAAAGAGGAGGAAGAGAGCTCTCTTAGACATGTATCTCAGGTATGTTTATATGAATCAGGCATCCAGTTAGAATAAGCCTCATCACCAGGTTCAGGCATATATGGAGGAATTTGATTGGCTAGTGGACCTAGGAGGAACACTGACTTAGGAAGAGCCCACACATGGGGTCTAAACCCAAGCCCACAAAATTGGATAAGAAACAGGAAATTGTTGCTGCTGATGAGGAAGGATTCAGTGTTGCTTACAGTCAGCCATTTTGGATGAGATTATATCAGACTTAAATTATAGTTCCACTGTTGCGGAAATTTGGGTTCAAGTCAATGATAAAGCCAAGCACCACTCAAAGAGGTGTGGAGAACTCGAAAATATTTTATTATGCAGTGGGGGGAGGGGAGGATGGGGGCTGAAGGGAAGCTTGTACTCCAAATGTGGTAGAAGAGATTTAACAAAGAAACCAGGACTAGATGATACTCTAAAACACAAGTCTCTATTGCACAAGCCTTTGCTAGGGAAACAGCCTAACCCTGCGTCTCCTCCATGTCTGTACAGCTGTACACTGCTTTGTGTGCAATAGAAGCCAAGCACTCCTGAAAGAACAGAAGACACACATGATAATGCAAGTCACACCGTGAGGTTTATTTCCAGCATGCTGGAGGTCCGTGTCCTGGCTCAAAAGTTGAACCTCTGACCAAGGACCCCCTCCTGCCTTCTTTACTAGGTTTTATAGGTTTGAGTTTACAGGCACACACAGGTTATCTTATTATTTTTATGGTTATCACAGTTATCTTATTATTTTTATGGTTATCACAGTTATCTTATTATTTTTATGGCACACAGGCGGCTTGTTTGAGGTTACAGGCATGGACACTTCATAGTTATCTACTATCTTTATGGTACACAGGTGGCTCATAACCTTTTAACCCACATCCTGGCCACATCTAAGTGGTCACTCTAATCTCATGGCAAACATCTGGTTGTCTATTTACAGACGTTCCTTTAATCTCAGACCTTCTTTACCAGTGATGACTCTCTTTCTTCTGTGAAGGGAGTAGGGGGCTTTACATCCATCTCTTCCTTTGATCTGTCAAAGCTAATTGTGATGGTGAGTTGCCTGTCCCCAACATATGCTCTCTGGTCATTGCAGCCATAGGCACAAACAGCTTTCTGTTTTACATTTGTGCTTTCTTATCACTGGTTTATTTCTAAAGAATTTTCCATTTGTGCCCCCAAATCATGTAACCTTAGACACTTGAAACTCACCATAGTATAAAGCATTCAACACCATGTCAAACTGCTTGCCACACTGTCTATAAAAACTCTGAGTTATCAGAGCTCAATACTCAGGCTTTGGAAGTTATTCCTCTGAGTCCATGTCAACAAGATTAAATTTTCTGATTCTCTACCTTATCTCTCATGCCATTATAAATAGAGGGAGGGAGCATCAATCAAAATATCTTCTCTGGGACTCTCTCCCTGGAGTGCTGAGCAGTCAGGGAAAACAGAGGTTCAACAACCAGGAAAATTAAAGAATTCCCCTGCTCCTGGAAACTATAGGGTTAACTATAGAACACAGGGCTCAGGGTAGCAGAGAGAGGCTGGAGTCACCAGGACAAAGGGCCATAAACTATAGATGAATTTAAATTACAGAAGTCACCCCAAGTAGCTTCCCCTTTAAAATAACAGCTGATTGTTTTCTAGATATACAGCTGTGCTCCCTCCCCATCTCTGCAAGTTTACCAAAGGAAGTTTCCTGTTCAAGGAATAGTGGCTGGCAAGAGGGTCTGTCTTTTGCTGGACACTGGGTTGAGTTATTCACTTCTCAAATCCTGGCCAGGACCTAGTCTTCCTGCAGATATAACTATTATGAGAGCATCTGGGACTTCTTACAAACCACTTTGCACTCCGCTCCTTCTTTGTCAATTTGGGGATTTAACTCTCACCCACTCCTTTCTAATAACGCCCAATGTCCCACACCCCTGTTTGGCAGAAACCTCCTCTCCAAACTCAAAGTATCCCTCTATATTCCTCCTTTATAGGCCACCTCTATTTTTTTTTACTTCATATGGACTCAAATTCGGAAAAATTACAGTCCCCTCTGCCACTTCTCCTTTGTCTGTCATAAATCCCCTAATATGGGACACCTCCAATCCTACCATCGCTTCCTGCCATCCTCCTGTCCTTGTTCTTCTCAAAGATCCCCACTCCTATGTTTCTCAAGATCAATATCCCTTATCTCCCATCACTCGCCAAGGTCTAAAACTGGTCATACAACGTCTGCTCTCTGCTGCGCTCTTCACAGTCATTTCCTCCCTCCACAACACTCCTTTTTTGGGAATTAAAAAACCCCCAATAATTCCTACTGGTTAGTTCAAGACCTTTGTAAAATTAACCAAGGCATTATTCCTACCTTTCTAGTCATGGCAAACCCCTACATGCTTTGTTAGAGTTAGTTTTAGCTTTAAAAATGGTAGAGTTTGTTTCAACTTTGGGATCTGCTTTAGCTCGAACCCAGCCATGACAGAATGAATGACTACTGCATGAAACTGCCCACAAGCCCCTCTTGGCCTTCTTCCCGGAATGTAAAGGGAACTCAATTCTGGTAAAAGTAGGGCAAAAGGTATTGGCTGTCACAACTAGAAACCAGATGTATGCCTAGAGATTAGGTTCCTAGAATGTATACATGACCACCAGGATGTGGCCTTAAGGTCTCAGGCCAAAAATATGTATCAGACAGACAATGAGTAGCTAGCCAGGATGCACAAGCTTGTGGCTCAAAGTTCTCAGATGAAGCAATTGGGAACCAATCACATTAGAGCACATCAACCCCCATGCATTGACCAATCACCTGGGCAGATTGTGTTCCCACCACTAGCTGCACAAATCATTTTAAAAGAATATCTTATGAATTTCCCGCCATGTGCTGTAATTCACTATAATAGAAGCCTGTTGGTTCAAACTGTATACAAGCTGGAAGAAATTTGCAGACAGGGTCTATGTTGAAAACCACTACATAGGGCAGATATGTGGACCCCATTTAGCTGGAAATAAACCTTGCTGTGTGACTTGCATTATTGTGTGTGTCCTCTGTCCTTTTGGAGGTGGTTGATCTCAGACCCTAACAGCTCCTTTCCTCCATACCCTCCGTCTCTATACCCACTTTCCTATCCGCTTTTTGCATTCACCTGGGAAGACCCTGACACTCTTCAAGCTCAACAATATACATGGGCAGTTTTGCCACAGCAGTTCCATCAGAGAGACTTAAACAAGCCTTTTTTTCCTACAAGCTAATAAATAAAGGCCAAGCTCCGGCCATTCTCTGTCAAAAGGAGATGACACTCTCCCACCACTGGCATATCTCTCCAAATAGCTAGATATGGTCACCTGTTGATGGTCGCCCTGCCTCCAAACTCTCGCAGGTGTGACCCTCCTTGTCCCAGAAGCAAACACGATTTCCTCACAGAGTCCCTTACATGTTCTCACCTCACACTCTCTAAAAGATCTGATCAGTCAAAGGGCTTTTCTCACTCTCTCTCCCTCTCAAATCCAAACTCTCCATGCCTTTCTCCTGAGCCCTAATCTTATTATTGAATTGTCCCCTCCCTTAAAGCTTGCTACCCTCCTTCCTACAGAAGCCCTCACAACACAAACCACCCCACACACTCATGTGCAGAAATCCTGGATCTATCCTTGAACCCATTCACACACATCCATGATTCCCCTTTACCTGGTGTTCCAGACTGGTTTATTGACTGTAATACCTTAAAGCATGAGCCTTTTTCAGCCAACTATGCAATCCTACAAGGGGACCCCCAGAATCCACAACATTCACAGGTTATAGAAGCAAACTCCCTACCCCCTCATACCACCTCTCAACAGACAGAGTTCATCATCTTGAATGGAAGCAGTCACCAAGGGCAGCTGGTCTCCAAGTCAACATCTACACTGACTCTAGGTATGCATAAAACACCATACACTCACTATTCTTATTTGGAGAGAGAGAGGTTTCCTGACCCATATGGTCCCCAATTATTTATTCATTCAAGCCTGTAAACCAAAATAAAACCATTCCTCCCATCAGCTGCCTTTGGTTGGGTTCTTTGTCATAGCAAAGAAGAGTTGACTTCAACAGTTTTGGTACCAGAGAGTGGGAAATATTATAGCTGCTAAAACCCTGATTCTTTGATTTTTGTCATTTTGGAAGTGATGTCATGGTTTGATCCAGGTGTCCCCCACAAACAAATGAATGTGTTCTGGGTAATCGATCCTCACCTGATGGCAGTTTGGACTTTACAAATTCGATGAAGCTGTGTTGTTGGGGGCAGGCTTTTGGAGGTTATAAGCCAGCTTCCCTTTGCCAGTATTTGGCACACCTTCCTGCCGCTGTTTCCAGTGCTGTGGCAGAGGTGATGTCCACCCCTTTGCTCATGCCATCATCTTCCCTGCCAGGATGGAGTCTCCCCTCAAATCCAGAAGCGAAACCAACCCTTTCCTCCACAAGCTGCTTTTGCTTGGGTTCTTTCTGCGCAGCAACTAGAAAGCTAACTGAAACAAGTGGTTTGCAGGAGGAATGTGAAAGTATTTGAAACTTGGCCTAAGAAATGCCTTGCAATACTGTAAGTACCACTTCATGGACCATTCTGGTCAGAGTTAAAAGATCTGAATACAGTAAGGACTATGGACTGTGAGGTTTGGCTTACAAGGGTGAAAAAGAACTTAGTCAGGACTGTGCCAGAAGCAATTTTTGTGAGAGGCCTGCTGCATTCTGCTTGCCTGTGTTCTGAGAACTTGTGCAACATTGCTTTGCATAGAAATGTATTGGTGTGAGCAGATGGAGATGACACAGAAAGAAATGAAATCTCTGGGCTGAAATTGCTGCCCATTCAGCTGCAATTGTTTGAGAGATTATAACCATTGAGATTGGGCCATGTGATCTGCATTGGGACAGTAGCCAGATCTGTGTCTGTCTTTGTTGTCCCTGGTGTTTAGGGCATTCTCTTTTCCAGTGCCCATACTCCTTACAGTAAGCACATTGCCCTCTCTCTAGTTTGGGTCTGGTCCTTGGGGGTCCAGCTGGTTTAAATCCAGTCCCAGCAACTCCTTGGACACCTGCCAACAAAATCTTAGCCATTTCCTTCTGTTGTCTCCTGCTTTCCTTATGCTGGTGTTCTCTGTCCTCTTTTCGAATCCTCTCCTGTAGTTGCTAATTCTGTCCTCTCTCTCCTCCAGAGTCTCATGAGTACTGAAAACTATCTCTGCCACTTTCATCAAATCAAGAATGGTCATTTCTCCAAGTCCCTCCTGTTTGTATAGCTTCTTTATAATATCTGGGGATGCCTGGTTTATGAAGGACATTATTACCGCTGACTGGTTTTCCTCTGCTACTGGATCCAAGGGGGTTTACTGCCTATAAGCATCATAGAGACACTCAAGAAACACAACCAGGCTTTCGTTTCCCCCCCTGCATTACTGCTTTCACTTTCGCCAAATTGGTGGGGCGGTGAGCCACCTCAGAGACCTGCCATAAGAGTCTGGCGGTATATACGGGGGGCTCTCCCTACCTTCTGTGCTCCCCAAATCCCATTCGGGTCTGTTCAAAGGAAAAGTTCATCAATCAGGTTTGGCAGGGTAGTCGGCCTTCTCTTGTCACTGGGGACATTCTTCCTGGCCTCAGTGAGAATTCGCTCTTGCTCCTCAGTGGTAAACAAAATTTTGAGTAAGTGTTGGCAATCATCCCAAGTGGGACTGTGAGTGTGCAGAATAGATTCAATCAGATCAGTTAGACCCCTGGGATCCTCTGAGAAGGGAGGGTTCTGAGCTTCCAATTATATCGAGGTCACTTTCCAATTATATTGAGGTCACTACTTGAGAAGGGCCAATACTGATAAGTACCTTCCCCATTGGGACCCGTGCCGCCCAATGCTCAGACTGGGAGGATGGGAGCCCAGCAGAAGTGGAAGAGGGTTCTTCTTCTGGGGCCTCCTCTTGGTGCCTGTGTGATATGAGCCCCCGTGCTGGCCCTGTGGTTGGGTTGGGGGTGTAGACAGAGAGGCAGTTGAGTGGGGACATTCCAGGAGTTCTGCCACCCCAGGTAGTGGCGGTGGCACTGAAGCCATGTAGGGTGGGGGATTTTCCTCTAAATCAAGATCTAGCAGGGATGGGTAAAGAGTCGATTCTTCCTGCAAAATAGACTTCCAAGGTAGACTAGTGGATTCTGGGGCAGTGACACCTGGCTGAGGAAGCTCAGGGCTAGCCTTAGTAACTGTCAATACCTTGGGAGATTCTTTCTCCCTATCGTGGATGAAGGGTTTCAGCCACAAAGGGGGATTTTCTATTAGGGCCTGCCATACCAAGATGTAAGGAAACTGGTCAGGATGGCCCTGGGTACCAGGTCTGTTGATAACATCTCCAACCTTTGTAATTATGTCCAAAGAGAAGGTTCCTTGCGGTGGTCATCCTACATTAAATGTTGGCCATTCGGCTGAACAAAGGGAGTCAAACTTACCTCTTTTCAGCTCCACACTGTAATTACACCTTCTGGTGCAGACTTAAGAGAAATGACTCAAGAGGAGAGTCTTTGGGGTAACCTGAATTTGTCCCATAGTGAGCAAAAGGAAGGGGAAAACAAGAGAAAAGAGAACAAAAGACACAATACCTGAAGCAAAACAGATTTGCACAGGACTCTCCCACATCCATCGGCTGGTCAGCCACACCAATCTCACAGGCTTAGTGTCATTCACATCATTCACACCCAGATCAGAATCCTTACCAGAAATTAGCCCAAACAGCATCCACTGATTACGTCGCTTTGGCTCCTGACTGACTTCCTTGGCTTCCGACAGTGGAATCTCCAGGGTCACAGCCCTTTCCTTCCACCCAGATGAGAATTCTCAACCAGAACCAGACTGTGACCTCTTAGTCTCTCCAGATGCAGGTGGCCAATCCTCCTTCCGCGGTGTCCCTGAACTTTGTTATCGGGATAGTCTGTTCCTTGAGGAGAGGTCTAATCCCGGATGATAAGCCCCCAAATGTTGTGGTCCGAGGCCAAGCACTCCTCAAAGAACAGAAGACACACATGATAATGCAAGTCACACAGTGAGGTTTATTTCTGGCATGCCGGAGGTCTGTGTCCAGGCTCAAAAAGTTGAACCTCTGACCAAAGACCCCCCCCCTTTGTCTTCTTTGCTAGGTTTTTATATGCTTGAGTTTACAGGCATGTGACATTTCACAGTTATCTATTATTTTTATGGCACACAGGTGATTCGTTTGAGGTTACAAGCATGGACACTTCACAGTTATCTACTATCTTTATGGCACAGAGGTGGCTCATAACCTTTTAATTCGCATCCTGGCCACATCTAAGTGGTCACTCTAATCTCATAGCAAACATCTGGTTGTCTATTTATAGACATTCCTTTAAACTCAGACCTTCTTTACCAGTGATGACTCTCTTCCAAGAAGGGAGTAGGAGGCTTTTCATCCATCTGTTCCTTTGATCTGTCAAAGCTAATTATGATGGTAAGTTGCCTGCCCCCAACAAGAGGTCCTTCTTCTAGGCCATGTGTGTGAGGAAGAAACAGAATCATCTGTTCATTGTGTATTTCCTGCCCCAGGTGAGCAGGGAGACAGGTGGTTGGTTCATACCTGACCAATCAGTTTTAGTGCCTAGGTTTGAGCTCTAAGATACCTCCCACTCAAGGGGAGGGGGTTTATGGAGCTTGAAACTGTCACAATTTGAAGAACATCTGAATGATACCAGAAGAGGCCACTAGAAGAGTCCAAATCTATCTCTGTTTTGAACCCAGCTATTATGGAAAATAAACACCCTCTTCTGCATGCAGTTAAGTGATTCTCAAAAAGAGGCTGGATGTTGGGAAAGGATCCTTTTCCCAGTTAAACTTATCAGAATCACCTTCTTCATTCTGTTAATTCTCACAGAAGGAAACATTACTATTCATTCTTTCTAAGTTCAGCAAAGATCCCTCTTTGGATTTTATATTTATCTTCTTATCTTAAGAAGAAAAAGGCTGTCCATACTACCATAACATTATCCTCTAACTCAAGTTTAGTAACTGCTTTCTCCCTTGCCTCTGGGCAGGTCTGTCTATTGCATTTCACAAAAGAATTAAAACAAAAAGCTTAGAAAAGAATGTCTAGCCCTAAGCTTTCTTTTGCATCTGTATGCTCACTGCCTCAGAATCCCCCAAGCAATGGAAGGTAAATAAGCCCTGGTCTATTCTTCCTTTGTTCTCTGAACTGAGACTTCACAATCAAGGAGATTTTTTCTTGGATTAAACTGGGGGTGGGGTGGGGGGTGGAGGTGGACTTTCTCTATATAGATGATTTGCATTTTAAAAGGGAACTAAGAAATACTGAATGATTAGTACTTCTGTACAAGAATTTGTGGATGCACGCCTTAACGTTACCCTTCCTCTACTCTCAGAGAGGACCCTTGCTTTGTGAATTGAAACCCAAAAGCAGAATTTTCAGGACTCAGTTCATCCTTTCTCTGTAATCTAACAGGTTTTACATCATTTGTCTTTAAATCACTACACCCTTCAATCAGAAGAAAAAAAAGAACCCATAGAATCTCATAGAGTTTTAACAAAAATAAATATATGTTAAAGAAACAAGTCGTATTACAAATAAAAATTTCCGAGTATAACAAAACAAAAAAGAGCAAGTCAGTAAAGGCTTAACTGAAAATCTCAACCTACCTGAGCAGACTCTTTCATAAATAAAAGGAGGTTGAAAATATACATGTAGTTTGATCTCAGTGAGGTAAAATGCTGCTTTTCTTCAGTAAACCCAAGTAGGCTTTCATAGGAGAAATAATACAACAAAACGCATAGCAACTGAAATAAAATTAACAATATAGATAATAAAGGTGAAAAGAAAGCAGGCATAAATCAGAACAAATGGAACAGAGACAAGATCAAAGTTATTATATATATTATCATGGCTTGTGAGAGACCATTTTATTGTGGAGGGGAGACTGTGAACAAAGAGAAGTTCATACATACCTTGGGAATAGTTTCAAATTCCAAACACAAAGACAGCAGGGATTCTGCAGACCTGAATAAGCCAACAGCTTTCTGTTGAACAATTCATGAGGTTCTCTCTGCTCCTTCATCTCTTACTGAGCAACGCCACCACCTTTACCTGAAAACTCCTCTGCTTCCCTCAAGCACAATCATCAAACACTTTATAAAAGGAGAGCTTTGGGCTACAGGAAATACCAGATAATGGTAGAGCTCTGTGGAAGTGGGAGAGTATTAACTTTGATTTTATCAGATTAACAATGATGATAAAAATGTCGGTTAAGGTTGTATTTAATAAGAAGCTTGATGAAATTCAAAATGCTGGGCTGCATTCTCTTGCTCAGTGCAATTGAGAGCTAAAAAACATATCTTCTTGTGATAATATTTTCTTTTTTAAGAACTAGGCCAGAGAAAAAAGTTTCCAATTGAATATATATATAGACCACCCATGATGGTCTAGAAGTTTTATTGTAAAATAAGCATCAAGAACATGAGACATGTAGAGTCCTCCCCATCATAAGGGATACCACAAACACTTTTCTACAAAAGACAGGTTGATAAGAGAAAAACATGGTGAACTGAGTTCATCAAAGTGGCACAAATGTGTGCAGAAAGAAAGACACAAAGACCAGTCATCTTATGCTTACATTTGATAAAGGATAGAGAGATGTGGAGAAATGTGATTGGACCAGAAGAGTATGATCTGATGGTAATAGAAACCCATCAAGGCGTATCCAGATTCATGGCTTTTTGATGCAGTGTTCTTTTTTTGACACTGAGAAGAAAGCCAGCCAGATAAACTGAGGCTGGATACATCCTTCTTTGCTTCTAACACCTGTAGTCCTGTCTGCTTATTGCAAAATCAAGTAGCCACATTCTCTCTTTTTTTATATATATTTTTCATTCAAAATTAGATACATTGTCAGAGCAAATATTGTGTTGGTATTCCCATTTCCCTCCTCCCTGCCCCAAACCACTGGGTATCCTCCTCTGTGGGCATACTGCATCGATTGATCCATGGGATAGGGGGTTATGGATAGCACAGGAGGCAGCCAGGTTCCCCTCCACTACTTTGTGTGTTGTTGCTGAGTGGGGGCAATGCCTCTGGATATCCCCTCCCACCATGGCTCTTACAATCTTTCTGCCTCCTCTTTGGCTCAGTTCCCTGAATCATGGTGGGTGAGTTTTAAGTCTGCTTTATTGTTGAGATCTTAAGGGTCTCTCTACTTCTGCTTTGGGTTGTGTTGGAAATCGGTGTCTATCTTGCTGACTTATCCTGGGTTGATGGATTTGCTGTTGTTATAGGTCTCTTGCTTATCCCGTCACTCTCTCAAGGGTTTCATTTGGGGTCCACATGATAGGCCTGGGTTGGTTCATCTCTTCCCAGGATGTTAGCCATCCACTTGTGGCTGGTTGGTGGAGTTGGAATGACCACGGCTCTCTCACTGCCTTCTGAAAAATACAAACAGAATCTCTATCTGAGAGTGAGATTAGTATAGGTTAAATGAGACAAACATTGCTATTTTGGCAAGAGTCTATTGAGATTAGCCTCTGTAGTTCTCTGGTACTGGTAATTTCTCCTTGGAGCCCAAGTTTTGGGTTCCCATAGGATTTTTCCCTGAGTCCCAATTCCAGTTAAGGGTTCCTTGTCACTGAGTGGATCTCTTGGCCAATTTTCATCCACACTCTTAAGACCAGATAAAGACTGGCTGGGTGCCTGTGGACACCATGCCCTTCTCCCTGCCCTGTCTACTCTAAACATTAAGTAATCTTGCTAAACTCTTATTGTTAGGTCAGTCTGGGCCCCCAAGATGGAGTCACTGTGAACAACAAAATAGTGATAGAGACATGGGGGCAGGATATAAACTTAACTGACCAGATTTCTCAAAGAAACCTCCTGACCTACTATTACCCCTTGCTTAACAACACCCTTACATTGCACCAACATTATGAGTAGGGCCATCTATCCCCTTATCCAGGTGACATACCTCAAATGCCTTATCACAATCTCTGGTTAATGGCTAACCAGATGATTAAGAAATCCCCTTACCCAACCTCACAAATAGGCTTTTTGTCCCCTGGGCCCCTCCCCATAGAAAGGGACCCATAAAACCCAATTCTTATAAACCCATGGTGACTATACTCTACTCTTGCAAGACAGCCCAGCAGCTCGTG